>CAJNDT010000530.1:0-188016 GCA_905221615.1 Symbiodinium sp. CCMP2592
AAAAAAAAAAAAAAAAAAAAAAAAAAAAAAAAAAAAAAAAAAAAAAAAAAAAAAAAAAAAAAAAAAAAAAAAAAAAAAAAAAAAAAACAAAAAACAAAACAAAAAAAAAAAAAAAAAAAAAAAAAAAAAAAAAAAAAAAAAAAAAAAAAAAAAAAAAAAAAAAAAAAAAAAAAACAAGTAACAAGGCATAATTGATGTTGCACGATCCAGAAATAGATTTCATTAAATATCTGATATACTCCTCAAGCATACCTACTAGGTCTAAAGAAAAATGAAAGGAGTGATTGCATACTTGTGTCGGTCAGCTACCATTCAGCATATTTGCGAACTTGCAGGAGATTTTGCCATTGTGTTTGATTGCGTTAAAGATGAGTCAAAAGTCCTGAGAAGCATGAAGACTGTATTTCGCTCGAAAAACACGGGCCTGCATTCCGACGCACTCTCTCTTGCTTGCATCCGGTCAAGGGCAGCGCACAGCACTACCCCACGCACTCTCTCTCTCTCTCTCTCTATATTTTGTTTATATGTACAACTGTTTTAAGAGAATTTGTCTAAGAGAGAATCAGATACTATCCGGTTCACCTTCGGCTCCGTATTATGCGCCATGAATCTTTCAATTCCGCCCTGTTTCTAGGATTATTCCTACGGACGACACGAAATTTTTCTCACCACGTAAAGCGAACTTTACTTACCCTCCAGAAGCTTATGACCGAAGCATCGCGGACTGTTTTATGAAACATCTTGGTAGATGCGAAGGCGAGGCAAGATCATCACCTGAGCAAGAAAAGAGTTTCTCACCAGAAGCGGCCGCAACTTGCAAGAATATCTGGTCAATTGCCAATTGCATGCTTGAGCTTGAAGCCGAGGCCGCCACCAGCACAAGCACCAGCAGAACGACGACTGCCAGCAAACTCGTCCTGCGCATCAAGGATGAACGTAGCGCTTTCGGCATTTGGCTGTCAGGCTTCGAGTCCTTGTAAGCGCCGAACCTCATTGAATATGACAAGGCCCATCTATGAATATTGAGATTTCAAGCTGAAGAAGGGAGCCTTCTTCGCGACGATTCTGGCTTTCCGACACCCTGGCAGCATGTCTGACTTCCACAGGCCGATGCACACTGAAAGTAAATGCACATCTGGTGGTTCGTCTCGACCGTACTCCTGCCTGTCACGCCGTTCTGTGCTTAGTCTGGTACTGAACAGTTACATATGCAGACTTAAACTTACTGTAGAAGCCTGAAAGTTGGAAACCCGATATCCTCAATCCTTATAAGAGTGATGTATAGGGATTCCCAGCACGAGTTGTCCTCAATTTGGTTTGAAAACCTTTGGGGGTGTACTATCCACGAACCATACCAGGTCTATACAGTGCACGACATGCACAGGGACATGTTAGCCGGTGTACAGCGTACGTAATTATGCATGTATGCCATGTGTGTTTATGCAAATCTTGATACCTTGCTCTGAATCTTTTCTATCCATGCACCAACACATGTCTGTACAGATAGAAGATAGAAGACAAACTGATAGATCGATCGATAGATAGATGGAATGTACTACCCCTACACGTCGCACACTCTGTCATCTGAATTCACCATGTGTGCCTCCAGACTTGCAGCGGCGATTCAGCTACGGGATACGGCCGCCTGCTGCCAACCAATATCCTCAGCTGGCGGATTACTAGACTCTCTTGAGAAGTCACGGTCTGAAACCCAAAACGGTACCCCCGGACCTGGGCTCCGCCCACGCGACATTTGCCCAAACTTACATCCATGGCCTAATGCCTTGTGGGCTCACAGCATCCACAACCATTATGACGTGCATGGTCTCACGCATTGTGAGTTCGCAGCTCTTAGGGCTTGAAAAGATAGCTAGCTACCTCTTCGGTGGCATATCAAACCGTTTACAGAGACGCTGTGCCGTTCCTTCTTCAAGGCAGGTGCACCGGGGAACAACACAAAATAGGGCCAAGCGCGTTGGCTGGCCCTGCCGGCATTTCCCACACTTCCTTTCTGGGCATGCTGAAAAACATAAAAAATCCTGCTTGCTCTCTGGGAATTGTGCTTTTGTGATGAACTTCGCTCAGACGCCGAACCACGATTAACTGCACCTGCCGTGTCCTGCGACGCTTTGCCACACGTATGTCTCGGCAAACTTCGTGGACCCACCCTAGACCTAGCAAGCCTCGTTTCTCCGGTTTACCGTGGACGTCGCTTTGCAAACTGCGTCCCCGACTCTGAGAAGCCACAGGCTGCACGGCTTCTCCAGTTGTAGAGACCTCGTCGCGTGGGCAAAGGCATCCAGCTCAGGCACAGTGCCCTTGAGGTCAAAGGCCGATGTATCGTGGCTCCAGGTCTACCTCTTCCAAGGCAGAAAGGGAAGAATACTTGATAGCATTTTTGCAGTTTCCAGGCTGCAACGCCTGCCTGAAAATGAATGTCTCTGAGGACACAGGTCCCATCGATGAAGAGCTCCAGAAGACCCCGTTCCCTTCGACAGCATGTCAATGCGCACAGTTCATGTGCCCTAGTTCTAGGTTTGCAGGGCTTAGGTGCGAGCCAATCAAGGTGCACAGCAACCTCATATGGAACGCCGGCACGGATCTGGTCCTTCAAAGCATTCTCAAGCCCCTGCCGTGCTGAGGACACAAACCTTCGACTATCAGATAGAGTGTGCCTTCTCAAGCTGCAAAACATGCAGGTCGCCGGTCACTGGCTGCGTCTGCAAAGCAAAGCAGCGCTTGCCCTGGCGGAAGATGGAAAGTTCTCTGTTGGATAACTACGCCACCGTGGGATCATCGCTGAATGCATGCGAGCTTGACGGTTTGCATGTCGTCCCCTCTGTAGTTGAAGATGAAGACCAAGGGCTGAAGGCCCCATGTTCTTCTGTCCGCTGACCTTCCGAGTGATTAAGCCAGGAGAAGTCCCGACTTCAAGCTGCCGTTTTGAGAGAACGGCAGTGCAAAGAATCCACAGGAAAATTCGAGCGTTTGCAAGCACAGCCGGAATGATACCTGCCATGCCAAAATGCCGAGAGATCCGAAACTTAACTCGTCAGGCTCGTCTCATCCGCATGCCCGAAACTTCACAACGATTGAGAGCGCCGCACCCATTTGGGCTTGGGTCGTGGGCTTGCGAAGTTGCAGTACAAGCCCTGGAACCTGGAGGCACTGGAGGCCAGACCAGCCGAAGCATGTCTTGGCGGTTGCGGGAGCTTGGCAGCCGACCCCAACCAGTCGGTGCCTTGCTCCAGAAAAATCCTGGAGGAGTGGAGAAAGTCTGAGCCGTCTGAGTGCTTTTGAAACAAGCTGTGGGGCTTGCCAAGCGCCACCATCTCCAGGCACGCAGCCTGTCACTGGCTGCGACTCGCTCCAGTGATGCGTCAAAGCTTCAGAAAACGCAGCCTTCTTTGGCGACGTTGTAAGGCTTCCTGCAGCAACGTGCCCAAAACAGCGAACAAAACCAGCAAAGTCCAAAGACAAGTGCTGCACCCAACAGCAAGCCGAAGCACGACGCTGAGGGCCAGGCGAAGTGTTGGGCCCGGCGTTCCACTGTCGCGTGTCCCGCATCCAATCACGAAACACCGCCGCCTGGAGAAAGCTCAATGCACGTTGTACACATTGGTACACATTTTGTAAACAAGCGTCAGCTTTATCCAACATTCTGCTTCTACTATTTCTATTGTAAGCAAGATGGTGTCAGCAAATAGAATATGACACAAGAGCCTCGCTGGCAGACGCTGTTTGGAGCTGCAGCCTTGGTCAACTCAGGAGTATGTGGTGTTTAGCTCACCTTGAAAGTCATGACGACCTTTAACATCAACTAAGATCACCGCCCTGGTCGACATCGAGCTGCCAACAAACGCGGGATTACCTCTCAACAGCTTTCACCGTTCGAAACCTGTTGCCACCCTGCTGTCCGAACAAGACGGCCTCTTTGGCGAAAGCCTCACGATGTGGGGACTCCAGAAACACAGGAAACACGTACATGCAGAGAAGTCCCGCCGTCCCGCCTGCATGTTTCTGCAAGCAGAAGTCGCCCGTGCAATCTGCCAACGTACGCTGCTTGTCAAGCACTTTCTATGCTGGCCAGGCAGACACTTCTGCAAAACCTGATCTTTGAACTGCAGCTGCTACGGCGCCTCTAGTGCCGGCAGCATTTCGCAAACTCGTTCCAGCAAGCCGTGCTCGATCAAGCTGTCGAGTCCCCTGAAAGACTGCGGCTGAGATTCAAGACAGTCAAGTTTGCAAACCCAGCACAACAGGACGGTTTCGGCGTCCTTATGCTCACAAGCTCCAGCGCCTAAGTGGATTAGAGGCGTAGGACCGCCCAGCAGGCCAAGTAATGGAGCTGAGGGCATGGCCAGTGGACGCACATCCTGTGCTCCAGCGGATTGCCCTCCATGACGCCGGCGCCTTGGGCTTGACATTGTGGAACTCCCTGCAGGCACTGTACATGATGTGTCATAATTATTCCTGAGCCTCGGACATGTCACCACAGGCAGAGGGTAGGGTAGACTTGCTCCATGGTTGCGATGAAAGACTTGGAAGGGGACTTGGAGAAAGCTGATCAAAGCTGAGGGTTGAGGCGTTCCATTGCTCACCTGTTCCGACGGCCTGACCACATGTGGAGCAAGTTGTTCAAGGAGTGCTGAGGGGTGAAATGCCGCATGGCTGCGTTGTTGCTCTTGCCAAGCTCGGGAGCCGAAGCTTCACACATCAAATCGAGGGCATCACAACTCCTCAACGACTGCCGAATCGCCAGTCCGAAACAGTGTGCAAAGCTCGCGCATGCAGGAGACATTTTCAGAACACTGACTTCCTGATATGTGACAGCCTAAAGAGGCTTGGTGCTGCACGTGCTGGCGGCTCATCCCTCGTGCTTGGTCACAGTCGCCTTCTCCGTCCACCAGACGTGTGATATTGTGCGATGCTTCCCTAGACCTGCAAGACCTTGCCGTTGCAGTGCTCGGAGGTCGAGTTGTGGCAGCGCTGCTCCTGCACCCTGGGGTGTCGCGCCACTGAGCTTGCTCTGCGTGGCTGGGGTACGGCTGCCCTATGGCTGCCTTTTCTGACAGCTCTGGCTCTCGACCATGCACACTCCACCTTCAATTGTGGCGTTCAGGAGCAGCATGCCGCGTGGCTTCTTTCTGCCGTGTGCCCGATGGCTCTCTCCGAGGACACACCTGCTCGGTGCCTAGTATGCAAGGAGGTTGATCTTCACCGGCAACAGCACTGCCGTGGGACCCGCATCTTTCTTCACTCAGTCTTCGGCACCTTGGAAAGTGCACTTGGTCAGGCACTACCAAGCCACTACCAAATGTTGTCGGACAGAAAACAAACGAGTACAAGCTCTGCAGGTGCAGCCTCGCAGGTGCCCACGACAGAGGCTTCTCCTTTCCCGAAGTGTAGGTTGTCCTGGCTCTTGCTGCCGGGAGCTTTCTGAGACCCAAACTGCACAAGAATGGCACTCTCTCAAAACTAGGCCGGACTGACATCGAAGAAGCCGCCTGGTGCCTTGAAAACGCTATCGCTGTTACTTTCCACTGGTCCCCCGGCCACTTTCGTGAACTGAGTTCTGTTCCACGCAGTGGGTGTGAGCGTCCAGGTGGTGGATGGCCTGGGAGACTGGGAGAGAGGACGTTGGCGAAGCTTCGGCCGAGGCAATGAACCCAAGACAGGGACCAGTATCAGCGATTGATTGCAGAAGGCCTGAACATGTGAGCAGGCCAGGGAGGCATTGAGGAGAGCAAACAGCAAGCTCCGATGTACACATGCAATGAAAGCCAGCAAAGCGCCCATACGGTATACAGCGGAGCAAAGCGCAAGGTAAGTGGAGTGTGAAGAGCTGATGTTGAGATTTGGCGTGTCGGCCCCCCGAAAGCCAAGCTAGTAACAGCATGC
Source organism: Symbiodinium sp. CCMP2592 (assembly GCA_905221615.1). Classification (NCBI taxonomy): domain Eukaryota; class Dinophyceae; order Suessiales; family Symbiodiniaceae; genus Symbiodinium; species Symbiodinium sp. CCMP2592. Next base: position 5,902 of record CAJNDT010000530.1, read on the forward strand.
CAAGCCGTACAATTCCCAGGCCTTCAACTTCCTTTGAACCAAGACTTTGGACTGCGCGTCCAGGGGTCCCAGCGCCTCCCGAATCGAATCGAGGATGCTCTCTGGTTCGTCTCTGCAAAGCCCGAAGGCCCTTTCCCCTGCCTCATCGATGAGCAGGATTTGGGGGCATTGTTGCTGAAGAAAGATCTGTCTGACAAGTTCTGCCTGTGGCATAAGGCGCTTGTACTCCACTCTACACGGACCATAGCACGCCAAGCCTTGGATCGCTGACCACCAGAGAGTTTTCCGTACCAGTCATCCTTGACAGCCTTTCCAAGTGAGCACGATCCGACAGCTTTTGGTCGAGGATCCAGACTGCTTGGTGCTGCACTCGAAGCTCGATCGGGCTGTCAGCCGCAGATGCCTGGACGAGCAAGGCAGATTCGGACTCGGACAGGACCAGCCAGCCGCAGACTGAGAGACCGGCTGAAGGACGAAAGTCCAGTTCGGCGAAAAAATGCTGAACCTGCCGGTGGTCTGCTTGGCACATCTTGGTACCGACTTTGCAACCGACACATCTGAGGACAGTGCTTGTGCTTCAAGGCTTTCTAAATCCTTGCCAAGTCCATTCGGCCCAACAGCAACATGTTTCCACCAGATACTGCACGTACTGCCCACAGGTTGCCTCCGCTCTCATTGCCTTGAGCGAATGATGCCTCAAGCAATGAGGTACTCTCAACCGGTGCCCTTCCCTCCTTTCTCTGCTCCTGAACATACATCTGCTCAGGCGAGCTCCCGAACATCCAGGCCAAGGGCTCAGTGAACAAAGGACCTCACTGTGAGGTCACATACCCGAGTTCGCCGTGTTACAGACTAGGGTTCGAACAGTACAGTTTCTGTGGTATCTCTGCAATTTCGTCCTGTGGATGGAGGCTGTCTGCGACGAAATTGATCTCAGCAAAGAGGCATCTCAGACTGTGCAGCAGTCCGACGGCAGGCTCACCCCAGCCAGAAAGGAGTTCTCCTTGGCAGCTTGGGCCCCTGGGGGCTGCTAAGCTCTCAGGTTGGCCGTCACGCCAGCTCAGTCAGACCGTCAGACCTGCGGCTCTTAAGTCAATTCTGTTACCTTCTAGTTACTCTAGTTGGCTTAGGAGAGCAGTTCGAAATGCACAGCTTCGTCTTCTTGCTTCACGGCCGTTTTTGTAGGGCTGTAGGGTCCTACGACCATCCAGCACAACCTCCGTGCTTCTCCCAAGTCGAACGACGACACTTCGAGTCTGAGGCTGCGGCAAAGTCCAGTTGATCGATGCCAGCGGGGAGTTCTGGCTGATGCTTGCCTTCAGAATTGCAGATTCTACTTTTCGGGCTTGGGGCACCTGCTTCCCTGCCCGGCACATGTGCTCAGGTCGTGACCACATGCAGATAGCAGCCCAAAAAGTGTGCTCTTGCCGCACCCGTTGCATCCTTCACAAGCATAGCCGTGAGACAGACACATGCCGCACACAGCATTCCTGCTACAGTAACTGCCAACCCTTTTCCCTCCTGTTGCACGCACACACGTGCGCATGCATCGCAATGGCTTTTTATCCCGGTCAGATGGGGTCGTGAAAGCTCGTCTCCGGCACTTCTTCCACCTGCTCCGAGTCGATTCGTGGCAGCAGAAGATGCGCTTGCGTCCCGTACCCTGGGTATGAAGTCAGCGACAGATTTCCTCCAAGGTATCTCGCGTAGAGTCGGGCACAGGGAAGCCCAACCCCATATCCGGAGAGCGAGTCCTCCTCGTCGATATTCAGGCTACTGCTGCCCTGTTTAGCAGCAGTACCGTACATGTACGACCAAATTCGATCACCCACCTGGGAGGGCAAATCGTACAAAACACAAGCGGGAAAGACGACGGAAGCCCCACAGAGCTTAGATATCTCTATCACCATGCCTTCATGACCCCACAACCACAGCTCTAACCTTGCAGCACACTGCCATGAAGCAAATCCGGACCCACCTCAAAGGGAATTCCACCTGCTTCATCGCTCACCAGGATTGCAACCCGATGCTCGTCACGACAAACTCGAATACGAACTGGGCGCTTGCTGATGTCGTCAACACTCGAAGATGTCATGAGCGTTGCTCGGAAGCTGTTCTTCAGAAGCTCGCACATGATATATCTCAGATAGCTGGGAATGTAGCTAAAGAGGCAGGGCTTCGCTTGTGGCCCCATCTCTCCGGCCTGCGATGCGATGCGACGCAGACGAGAGCACACTGAGCCAGGCGTCCCCCGGGCCTTGAAGTCCTCCACTGTGTACTTCGGCTCGTGGCCGAAGCGCTGGTAGCATAGGTAGGCTGACATCTGCGCAGCATGCTCGCAAACCTTCGAGGCATTGCAGCCTCCCAGAGCAAGGCGCAGTCGTGGCACGTCTAGAATCTACATTCTGCGCCCGGGTCTGACAGAATGGCAGCTGAGGTCCCTGCGAGGGTCTGTGATGCCGGTCGGACGGCCCAAGCCTCCGTCCTGCTTGCTGGCGATAGCCACGAACTGGTCGAAAAGGGCATTCGTGCCAATCCTCGGACTGTGTGTTCTACCTCGCTCTGCCAATGCTCCCAAGCTTTGTTGCAGCAGTGCCGTAGGGAGCCCAAAAATATTGACAAGACCTGCCTCAAGTTTGAATCGAAGCTCCTGGAAAGCAGGAAGCCGTCCAACCATCGATCCAAGAACTTAGTGTCTTGCTGCCTCATCTTGTGCAGCTTGTAGATGCCAGATGCTGAGACACCAATGACGTCGCGGCCTTCGTCCCGTATGGCTTTCAGTGTCTTGATGAGGTGCTTGGAATCCTGCGTGCTGTAATTCAGCAACACCAATTCCCGGTACCACCTCGTTAATCTTTGATGGAGCTTCGCTAGCTCGGGGATCTCCTGCACTGACAGTGCAGCTTCTTCGTCTACGTGACAGGACCGAAGCAAGGAAGCCCAGGGTGGCAAACCCTCAGTAAATACTTTACCATGCCAGCATAAATGAGACCCCGGTCCCCTAAGCACTCGGGATTTCAGGAGCACGTCCAAAAAAAGATTCCTCCAAGTGTTGGCGCATTCGGGAGCGCGTTCAAGATGCTTCCCGCCATCTACGGGCGGACTCAGGAACACTGTCAAAATGTTTCCCAAACATACAAACATATTGACGGTTTTTCGGAGATTCGATGCCAAAAAATAAATGCACTGGAATTTGCAATGAATCTGGCTCCAACCTTCCGCGGGGCCCCCTGCGCGGCCGCCCTAGCCAATTCCCTTTTGCCGTGAACGCTGGAATGCCATTGTGTGCAAGACACTATTTAGGGAAGCAATCTAAACCCAAAAGGCATACTCGTCTGTGAGCGCTCCTGCCAGCCCTCCAAGGTCTCGATCAGCCGAATCCGGAGTGCGAACCGTTTTGGAATCTCCGTCTGGATGAAGGGCACCATGTCCCGGGTATCACACCAGGTCACGATCTGCACATCAACCGCAGGTGCTAACAAAGCGGTCAGAGGTTCCCACAGGACCCCTATTTCCCCTCCTCTTGATCCACCCCCCCTCCCGCCCCCGCTCATCCCTCCCTGAACACCTCGGAGCATGTGAGGACCTTCATTGGTCGCCCTAGAGTCTTATAGCATTCCGGCCGCCCCCAAACCTTCCGACGCCCAACCTGCTCAGCCTCCTTGTCATCACTAGCCACTGTCTGCCGCTTGTTTTCGCTTGCACCGGTGCGCCTGCTGCATGCTGACGGGCTGAACAGGGACGGTGGCGAGGAAAGACACTTCTGCGGCCACGAGCTCATGGAACCGCTCTTCTGGCACTGCTACCAATTGCCTGCACAAAGGTGCTGTAAGAGCATGCGATTGCATCCACAGTCTCTGAACACACCCTCACAGCTCTCGATGCATGCCTGGCATCTTCGCCGACATTTGAGGACTTCCTCCGCCATATCGTCCGCGTGAATTGGGCCCATGCAGGACCTGGACTTGCTCTATCTCTCTCCCGCCTTCCACCCCCAGAACACACGCGCACACTCGCTTCTTTACTGTCTATGTTGCTGGCCCAGATTGGCCCCTTCTTTCTACGTCCCCCCGCAGACAGCATGGCACTCCCAACCCCGGCATCGTCAGCAGCGGTCTCTTCTGCTGGCTGGAGAGACAAGGACTTCCCCTGCTCCTCCACGAGGTCTTGCTGTGTCTCTTTCTCCACCACAGACAAGAGTCCACCCGTGCACTGGTCTTTCAGGTCCGACTTTCTCCGTCTCTCTCTCTCTCTCTCTCTCTACCGGGCGTGGGGTTCAGGCCAGCGTTCAGGGCCATCCCCCCGTGCGGTCCGCACACCCGCAGTTCTCTCTCTCTCTCTCTCTCTCTCTCTCTCTCTCTCTCTCTCTCTCTGTTCTTCAGCACAGTCGGAGGGCATCACTCTGTCCGTCTCCCTCGTCCTTCCCGCTCCCTGTGCCCATCTGTACTACGTGCCTGCTCGGCATAGTCTGTACATCCGCGGCACCATGTCGCATCTGGGGAGATCCAGTCCAGCAAACCACTGGAGAGAATCTGTCCATGTCAAGCCAGCGGGCCGGGGCGCGCCATCACTTCGCAATCTTTGGCGAGTGTGCGCTGATTAGTTCTTCAACAGGGAGCTCGACATGCGTTGCCACGGGCGAGTTCTTGCCAACAAGCTTATGCCGGTCACCGTAGCCATGGGCGCATTCCCCAAACTAACAATATGGTCAGGAGAAACCAACTCTGATTTGCTCCGGTTTGTCGACACTTGCCACGCCCAGGCCTGTGACGGCATAGGCCTTTCCAGCCTGAACGAAGCAGAAACAACTGAACTGCCGCCAGCTCACGATTTGAAGTGATGGGCCAGCCTCCAGCGAAACATTTCCGAGCCTCACCTCACGACTGTGGAAACTGGCCCTGACAGATCTGAGGCAAAGTACGAAAGCACGGCCTGAAGTTGAGAACCACGGCTGTAGCTAAGGTTCTTCACCTGCGGCGGGGAGCACTTCGGTTCTTCCTCCCATGGCAGTCGAAGATTCTTTTTGCTGCCTGCATCGCCGAGGCCTCAGAGTCCACCTTGCCCAAGGCTGAGGCGGCTAAGGGAACAGATTCCCACGCGTTGCGTCCCCGTGAAGGCTTCGGCTTACTGCAAGTCAGCAGCACCACCTTGCATCGCAGTCTCGTGCGATTCTTTAGCCTCTGAGACAGGGCCTGGCAGTCACCGGCAATTGTCTTGTAGATGTGCTGCGCAGCCTTTTACCTGCCTCGCCTGCAAGCGCTCTACATTGGTCTTCACAGTGGCCAATGCTGCCTCGCAGAAGATGGCGAAGCAAAGATGCATCCACTCAGGTCAGTGGAGAGTGGTTGTGTCTTCTGGGTGGTGCGGGGTCCCTGTGGGCGCCTCCCTGCGGAAGCGGACGAGCAAAGTGTTCTGCGCATCCTGTCAATGCAGCCCAATTTTGCCCCTCATGCTGGCACCGCTGTGGCGGCGTCCTCCACAACTCGGGTATATACCCAAATGTCCACTGCTGTGATTTGCTGGAACCTCATCGGCTCAAGATGTTCAAGAGTCCGTCACTGCACACACTAATCATGGTTATTTAGGGATTTCCGGGGGCAATCTGAGTCTGGAGCTGCAACAGGTATGCAATCGCAATCTCGATGCCAGGAGCCACGAAATCCTGTGTGAGCTTCTCACTGACAAGCTAAACTTGAGCGCATCGGCGCAGCATGGTGCAGCAAGCCACACCATCCTGAATGTAGAGGGTGTCAACGAACCCCCGAAAAAGTCGCAGGGCCTGAAAGGCGGTCAATAACATGATGTCACACCGGGCTAGTTTATGGGATATCTTGGCGCCTTGCCTGCAGCCTTAAGAACTTGTCCTGGAGATGCCTCGCCCTCAAGCGCCATTGTACCTTGTCGCTTCACTGTTGAGCTCAGCCCGGGTCTGAAGCACATGGCCTCAGCAAAGGAGGAAGCTCCGACCTCGGGCGTAGGCCAGAGGAAATCGCTGAGCCGACAGGTTCGGGTGCCCAGCCCGTTGGAGGATCTCTGCGCTTTCCGTGTCGTGTTGCCTTCACCGACACAGGTTTGCAGAGCGCAGAGAACGAAACCCACGTAAAGAGGACTGTTCCGGATTTAAAAGCAGATGCCACTTGGTACTGATGTGCCGGATGACAATGCGCCAACCAATGCTGAGAACGAAAGAGCTTTGAAGCACTTCATGCGTTTGCAAGATGAACCTTCGCAAAAGGTCCAACTCGCGCCAAAGGCTTCCGAAAGCACGGTGCATTGCAGTACAATCAATCCATCAAGGCTCCCTTGAGGAGGCCTTTAACTCATTCGACTTGAAGGTGGACTAGTACTGTTCTCATGCCGCTCTATTCTAGCACACATTCCTTATGCCTTGTTCCACAATCATCACAATTACTGTATTTCTTTGAAAGCAATACGATCATCAACTTCCTTCTCCCTACTATGAGGGCTATTCCATCCTCATCACCGACCTCCGATTTTCATCGCCGAAACCTGCTCGTGAAACTTGCGCTGACGCGACACTACCACTACGATCCCAATCCTTCGGAGACCTCGCAGTTACAACACACAGACGGTGAAATCTCAGCCTGACCACCTCAAGGTTTCACCGATTCCCAGAATCCTGCGGGAAAACACTGGAGTCGCGGAGCTAAAGAGTGACAAGGTGCCGTTTGCAAGTCTGCACACTCCAAACCCATAACAACACACTCCAAGGCGCCCTCTACCGCACACAGGTCCACAGGGCTCCCGGCTCCATGTTGCTGCGCCTGGACGCGAGCTCCTGGATCTCGCGGTTCAGTTTTTCCATTCGACCTCACAGCAACCCCCGAAGTTCAACATTCTATTCTGACGCTGCAAGTCGCCGGGTAGGCCGCAGTACGTCCGTGGGCCTGGCTTGTGAGGTGCGCAAATGCCTTTGCTCGGACAAAGTCCAGGCCTGCACAGGGCTTTGAGACTCTGCGCCGTGGAAAGCGCTTTGCTGAAAAGCTCCGGAACCCTTCTTAGGGAGCTGCCCATGTTCCCGGGCAGAACCAGCAAGAGGAGCCACGGCTGACCTTGCACGTGCTTGGCATCCGAATGCATTCCGCAATGTGCGGTCTTGTGCTGTCCGCATCTTGTGGGTTGTGGCATTCGAGGTTGTTTTGCGGAATCCTCGTCGTAGAGAATGGTGCTGGCAACTACTGTGCCGATTGAGAACATTGCAAAGTGTCAACTTCCAACATCTGCCCACAGCATGAGCAGACAACGGCCTTGGAGCATGCGTGAACAGACACTGCAAGTAAGGACTCCACTGACAAGTATTCCAGGCAGCAGCGCCAACTTCGGCATCGAAAAGAGCACGCGCTCGACGATGGAATGCCCAGCTGCAGTCGGGCAGCTGCATGTCAAGAAACACGCTCGAACTGGCTGGCTACCTCTTTTGGTCGAACATGGGCTAGGCGCATCGCTTCGCACAATGCTGCCGATCTCGCCCGCATAAGCATCAACCTCGAACAAGACAAGATAGCAAGAGAAAGTGGATACAGAACAGGCGGCAACTAACAAGAACATGAACAGAGCTTGCGATTGCATGGGCATCAGTTCGAAGTTGAGATGTCTTGGCACCCCACTGTCAGGTTCGACGATGCCACGGCAGACAGCCTTGAAATGGGTGTGGCCGTAAACAAAAGATGCCCAAAGTGAAAGCCATCAACACGCACACGATTCCCGCAAATCATGCACGAGCCCGGCACAAGCTTGTGCGGGGCCCGTTCGAATCGGCCACCTGCAGCCCACACCGCTGCCAGAATCCCAAGCAAGGTGCAAGGCTTCCGCCGTTGGGAACAAGCTTCCGATGCGAAGACCTGCACGTAGAGGGCGGTGCTTTGCAAGGTGCTGAGCTCCGCCAAGCTTGAATCGGCACATGCGCTTCCGTCCTGTCTCCACCATGTTGGAAAAGCGGGCGAAGGTGAAGTCGCTCACGTTCTCCACGAGGATTCGCTGGAGCCTCGGCTGAGGGCCAGGAGACTTCTGCACTGATTCTTCAGTGGGACACACACTCAAGTACCGGCAGGTACGGGATCGCAACGAAGGCCATGAACCAAACGGCCTTAGGCTTTATCATGCTGTGGCTGCACGTGCATCTTGACGCACAGCAGCAGATTCGCCAAACGCTTGGTGGCAGGCGTGTTTGACGAATGTACTGCAAAGTGTCCTCTCGCCCTCGGCTTCGTGTAATTGCCCTGTGACATCAGTCTCTGCATCTCTGACTGGTGTGTAATCCGTGCGTAATATACATATACATATATATATATATGTGTAATACTTACGTACTCTTACGTATGTGCGTGCATACATAAATACTTATCTACCTGCCGGCATGGCTGAAGGAATATCTACCTACCTACCGACTACCCACCCACCCACCTACTTGCTGCTCTCCCTGCTTACACATATACATATATGCATACATACATGCATACATGCATACATACGTGCACACATTCCCGATTTGGCTATCTACTCTGTGCGTGTGTAGGTAGAACATGGTGACGGTCTAAGTATGGTCCGACATCTCGCATCGGTGTTCACGTCATTGTTCATGTATTATAGTTACACTATGGTTTGATGACAGATGTACATGTATGTCATATTGGTAGGATCTACGTAGAACCACTACAGAGGGATCTGCAAGCACGCGCAGAAGCCAGGATGCTGCAGCTCGACTCTTGTCCACTGTCAGCAGAACGTTTTTTCGAGCCTCCACAAGCTGATCTTTTGCAGATACCCTCTCGTGCCAATGCCCCAACTCCGAAGTGTCCTGCGACTGACGAAGCACGTAGACACCAACGTACCCGAGAGACACCTCCGCATCAAGTGTAGCAAACTGGAAGTTGCGCAGCTCAAGACTGGAATGGCACCTGCGATTGCATGGTTGTCACCAACAGCTCGGCAGAAGCCTTTCCTCAGACACAGCATGACGCTGCCAAGCAAGCCGCCAGCAGCCTCTTCAGCAGTGGCTCGAGGCAGGAAGCAATTGCAATGTAAGGACACAGCGCAGTACTCCCGGTGGCAAGAACGGTTCTGCCGCCTTTCATCCGGGGGGGCTCTACTGAACCCCGAACAAGGTGAAAGCACTGTCACTGTGGCTCATCCACTTAGGCATGGTACAATGAATGCTTCGTAGAGTTCCCGGACCGGGAAGAGGAGCAGAGCAACCGCCGGAGCCTGCAGCGGTAAGCAAGCAGCAAAGAATCAAGACTCTGACCTTTCATCTGATATCAGTGTTGTTGTATTTGAGATCGGAGCACAGACGAAGCCCACCAGGAAGCCTGCTGCCCTTGCACCTGTCAAGCTGAAGTCGCAAGGTGATCGTGACAGTACGCGCAACGTTTCAATTCTGCAGATGAATCAAACGTTGCTGGCTGCCGGAGGGTCGAGGTTCATTCCCCTCCGGCTCAACGGCTAGTCAAGTCTCCTTCGCCTCCCCCTGTGAATGACACACCCGACCGTGCGAGCCTGGCATTAACCATGTCTGGGATCCCAAGTGCAGAGACAGCCTGATCGCACAACAGACATTCGATGGCGTGCAATAGGCTACAGGTTACAACATCCTCATGCTTCCGCTGCCACTAGCCATGGATGACGGAAGAGAGCCTTGCACAAACCCATGAGACGGCAACACCGGCCACCTCTGACAGCGATCGGGTTCACGCCGCTGGCGAAGCCTCACAAGCCTGAGGCCCTGGCCGCTTGCAGCAACTCGACATGAAAGCCAGAGCCGAAGGCCTCAGACGTCTCAGACTAGACCACGAGTCGTAGACTGCACACTTCCCAGGTTCTGTGCAGGATTGGGATCAGGCAAGTGAAACCGTTCCCGCAGCCGCCGACGCCGCTGCTGCAGCTGCGACGAGAGAGATGACGACATTCCTCTTGCAGCTCTTTATTTCTGCAGCTTTGCCATTTGTTTGCCAGCATTGTGAATGTTCATACTACTGCGATGTTCGATTGCTGTTGCCTTCTCAGTCTCCTCCCATATGTGGTTACTAGGATGAGGATGATGATGATGATGATGATGATGATTAGGAGGAAGAGCAGCAGCAGGAGGAGGACGACGACGATGATGCTGACTCCTACCGCTGTTGTAATGACTATTCTTGGCTTCTTGCTACTGTGGGCATGAGCATCAGCATGAGCATTGGCACTCCGAATGGTGTTGGTCAGTTCATTAAGTTTGTTACTCGTTAAGTACGCCTCAAGAAACAATATGTTGACTCTCACCAAGTCCTGAGGAGCCCCAAATACTCTCACCAAAACAGTCATGTAGACTAAGTATGAACCTTACTCCACCCGGCCAGGCCCCCCGGTCCCCCCGACCTCAGAGGCTGCACGACAACGTAGGAGAATACCTGTGCAAACGCGACCCGGAGCGCAGCACTCGGCCACCCGATGGCACCGAACAAACCTGGGCAAAGTGCTCCAAGAGCATATATTTGCTTGCAGACACCTTGGAATCTGGACAGTGCCAGAGACCTACCTGCGACTTCCTAATGCCTTCACGCGACTTGTCCACGCCGGACTGCTTGCAGCTGTTTCGAGAGTCTGATCCTCGTAAGTTGTCTCCGTGCAGTTTCCGGCGTCCGGAGTCTTGCATCAGCTGCGCCTGGACCTCTTCCACCATGCTCGTCGGGCGGAAGAACGGAGGCTTCCATTCTTTCGGTGCTACTTTGCAGGAGGTTGCAGGCCGAGAGCTCAGTGGCGACTTGTCACAGATCTGGAAGAGGAACTGCTTAGAGTCGCAAAGATGGCAGAGACCACCACCAGGCGCGAAGCATCATCCTTCGAATGCTGTTTGACACGTCGATTTCACTCGAATCTGAGCAACAGAACACTGAGACCGCAGGCGGTCCTTGCGACGGACACCGTCACCCAAAGCGAAATACCGGACATCGCTGCTAAGCTCAGCGTCAGCCTCGGAGAGCCTGAGCGATTTCAGCAATGCACCGGAGGATTCCCGATGTGTCTTTGGTTATGGTGGATGCAGCCCCGCAGCTGGTCGCGAAGCCGACGCCCCAGCGGCAGGACGTCCGAACCTGATGCAAACTCGGAGGAGCTTCAGAGATGCTCTGGCGGCAGGACAGGAAAACTTACGCCGAAATGGACAGGGACCTGCTGGCTGAGGATCAGACCAGGAACCATGTCCAGGTGTCCAAGAGTCCTTCCGCGGAATTTCGCTCATATGCCCCCGTGCTTGCGTGGCTCAGCTTCCTCCAAACCATGGCGTTGGAGAAGAGCTTTCTTCTGAGTCCGGAGCCTCGGAGTCGAAACACGGGGTCCACTTTGCTCCCATCCCAACTTTCCCCGGCCTGGGCTTGGACTGTTTGCCTCCGTGCCTTTTCGGTTACGTCGGCGAAAAGCTCGAAGACTGGCTGCCCGCCTCAACGGAGTCAAGATGCGCAGAAAGTATGTTCTGCTGTACTTATAAGCGAGTGATAAAGGAATAGTATTTTACTCCAATTTCGGGTTCAATGTGCGGGAGAACGGCCTTTTTCGTCTGCAACACAACCCATGATGAGCACCAATTGATGCTGGTCGTGATCTCTTGGAGCTACTCGATTGAGAAGCAATTATGAATCTGTGCATGTCTACACAGAATATCTCAGCCAGGTCATGCAACGCCGGATGTCACTGGCCCAACAGCTGCAGAAACTCTGCAGCTTGGCCTTGTGATCGTGAAACTTTCTCTTACTCGGCCTAACAGCCTCAGCCTCCTCCAGCTCCATACGGAGAAACTGGCTTTGCAGTTGCGGTTAACAGCTCCTTTGCATCCCGGGATATCGTTGTTGCAGCTGTTGCAAGAATTCTGTCACGTCGGCTCGAAACGCCTTATTGTGGTGAAAATCTCTGAGGAAGGGGGGACGTTTGCATTGCATGTAAATCTTCCAACTCACGGCGTGCGTTCTCTTCGTTCTGTAACTTCTCTCGGAGCTCTTCCGCTGCACTCTGCTCCTCGGAGGCTTTGCGCTGAGCCGCCTCCAGCTCTGCGCGTAGTTCCTGCAAGACGTTTCCTTCACCTCTTGCCGAAGTCTCACGGGCACTGACCTGGATGCGGGCATGCTCGAAGAGAGCTGCTAACAATTCTTGCTCGCTCTCCTTGCAAACATCGAACTTCACATTCTCCGATGCCTTGTCATCCTCTAGTTCTCCTTCGCCTGCCGCGTTCTTCTGGTGCCACTTCTCCAGCTGCACACGAAGCCGCTCTATTTCGATGCATCGGATGGCAAGCTCATCTTGCATTGTCCGCTGGTGTCTCTGCTGTTTCGTCTTTAGCTCCTTTAACTGAGCCTTCAACTCTTCAAGTAATCTTCGCTCATGCGAAAGCATGTACCTGGTTTCCTCCAGCACAGACTGCAGCTGCTCCGCTTCATCTTGCAGCTGGCTTCTGCCTTTTTCCAGCTCATCAGCACCGGTCTTGCTTGGCTCACACAGCCGACTTGCCGCGCTGGCAATCTGTGTCCACACAACGGCCATAAGCATCGCCGCAAGGATGAGACAAAACAGTCTTGAATCCTTGTGGCCTGTGAGCCAATGATGCGATTTTCAGAGCCCCACACGTCTTGCCGACAAACGGGGCGATTTGGATTAGGAGTTAGACATAATTTCCACAAAGGCTTGTTCCGTCCCTCTGCAACCAGGCACTTCCTATTGAAGAACTGTGCCAGCCAAGCTTTCCTACGCTCGCTTTTGCCGGCACCGGAACATGTATCACGCCGCACCTATGGCCAGCGGAAGCCAGCCATTCTGGCATCGTATCCAACTGCCCACTCTTTCCTGCAAAGCTCCAGACTGAAAATCGAAATTCCGAAATATGCTGCTCTCTTCATCGCGGTCCGCGACGTCCACGACTTCTTGGAAGACGGGCCCCATAACCATCAGCTCACGATCCTGCAGGAGTGACAGTGACCCGTCGAAGCCGCCGAAGCGGTCCACAGCGCATCGAGGCATGAAAAATGCTCCTCCAAAGTAGGACTTTTTCTGAAAGCCACGCCCTGCCGTTGGTACGCACACAGCAAGGCATGAAAAAACGAAGCCGGTGCCCGGTGCATGCACTGCGCCTGGGAGGAGATACAGCGTGCTCGTAGGATGCCATTCAGCAACTGGCAGTAATAAAGACTCCGTCACGATCAAACTCGCCTTGGGAGTTTGCCTCGAAGACATTGCAGCCATCCAGGCGCAGCGGAAGCCATCCTTTCGCACATCGAGCCCACTGACCTGCAAAGCAAAGTCAGTGCAGGCACAACTGTGCGGATCCGAGATGCTGCACCGAAACGCCTTGTATCATCTCGACGGGCACAATGTCGTCGTATGAAGGGCCTGCGTATCCACCTGGGAAGCAAGTCAAGCTGAGACTACAATCTTGAGAGACTCCGGATTTGGGCACGAGCCTTCACGATCTGTCAGATTTGGTGACCTGTCTGCTCCAGCAGGTCCAGCAACAGACAACTGCAGCGCGGCCTGCCCTCAAGCCCTGGCCTGCGATACGCCACACCCTGCCAGGTTCAAGCTTTTATTGAACCATTGGTACTCTGCAGGATTGCCCGGCGACTTGAGCCTGGTGGCTCAAGCAGCGCAAAAGCTTCAATTCCGGGTTCGATGCGAGGCTTCCTCCTCCCAGCAGCACTAAAGCAAGACGACTGTCAGCTTAGAAAAGAAGCTGGTCTGCACTATTAGCCACGAACTTCCGAGCAACGCGACGCAGCACTACTTTCAACGTCTGACAAATCCATCCTGGTGAAGCAGGACGTAGACCTGCTGTACCTGCATCTGCTTGATGGCACCTGCTGCGAGAGAAAATTGGAGGCATTAGTCAAGCATCACGCAGCCGTTGAGGTGTGGTCGTCGCTGATCACTGCAAACCGCCTTCGTACCAAGGTGACAACAGTGAATGCTGTGTTTTTGCCATGCTGGCTACATCTTCCTTCTCCCAAAGTTGCTGCATAACTGCCGTCTGCCGCATGCCTTCCCGAGCCGATCATGGTGCGTGTGCTCCATCATTTTCGTCACAGAAGCACATTCACAAACCGGCACGATTAGGCGAGCACTGCCCGTTCCAGCATCTGAGTTGTTCAAACACAGTATCCTCTAACGACTTGCTGTGGCATGATGTTGAACAGGTTCTGGTATTAGGATCTGGGTGGCATTGACTAGGCCGTTTCCCCCTTCGACAACCAACATCATGTGAAGTCTTATGGAGTTCGTGGCGAGAAGGACACGTGGGCAACCTTCAGCGGAGTCGGACAGCATCTTGAAGTAGAACACGCTATTTATTATCAAAGTTCTTCACACACCTATGTACTATATAAGGTATCGCTAGTGTGGCCGAGGTGCCAAGCAGTGGCTATTGCATAGCATTGTCTGCACAATTCTACTCAACACAGCTTCTCAAGCGTCGCACCGCTCACATGTCGGTCTGTCTGCTTGTCTCTCTAACCTTTCGATCGATCTATCCGTCCATTTTCTTTCTACCTGTTTGTCTTTCTATCTGCTTATATACCTATCCATCTGTCCATCTGCAGTATAACCGGTCTAGCCATCTGGCTAACTAACTGGCTGACGAACCGACCGACTGACTCACTGACTGACTGACCAACCAGCTAGCCAATTAAGCATGTCTATGCACCTCGATCTTGCGACCGGTTCTCCACCCACTAGCTTGAGTAAATGCTATGTTGCCTCAAGGGGGTGTGGCGCAGTGTCAATAGTCAACGTGTCTATGTGCAACTATCTGCGATTAATTCGTGGTCTATACCGAAAAAGAGTTTGTGTTGACGTGAACATTGTCAAGAAGGACACGTAAGCAAATAGACATCTAGATAGACAGATTAGTTCCATAGATTGGCCCGTCTGTAGATAGATAGGTAGGTATACAGAAAGATAGCTGGAGCACTTAGCGTAGACAGATTAGATACATGAGAAAGGTTCGACAGACTCGATAGATGGAAAGATACATGCATGGACAGGTCCATAGATAGCTGCGCGGCTAGGTAGGTAGATGGATGACACCTAGATAGATAGACAGATAGATAGAGCGGATCGATT
Source organism: Symbiodinium sp. CCMP2592 (assembly GCA_905221615.1). NCBI lineage: Eukaryota > Dinophyceae > Suessiales > Symbiodiniaceae > Symbiodinium > Symbiodinium sp. CCMP2592. The sequence goes on from CAJNDT010000530.1 coordinate 20,998, forward strand.
GGAGGGGTTACGTAGACTAGATAGGTTAGATGGGTTGGAACTGGGTTGGATCTGACTGTTAGATGGGTTTGACAGGTTCGATGGATTCGATGGACGGATAAATTATCAGCTAGTGAGGTCATTTCTTCAAGCCGGAGACAGTCTAGTGCTAAATCCAGACGGATGGCAGGTACGGAGGTCATTTTGAAATTCGAACCCGGGGGCATAGCATCTATGTGATTCTATGTGGGTTAGCACGACTCGCACCATATTGTGCTAATGTGCTGAAGCTGCGTTTATGCCTTAACCTGCGGTAGTCTCTGCGCTTTTTCATCCCTTCGGCCTCGATGTCGGATGATGATAGGTCTCCGAGACCCTGCACATGAAAAGACAGAGTTCCGAAGATCCCACAAGTCAGGAAAAGTGATCGAGGGTAGCCTGGATGATGACTGGATATAGGCAGCAACGCCATCACCAGAAAATCTTTCCTGACGTCACGGGAAGACGTCAACCGATTTTCACTGCACAAGCACGGTGCAAGATCCAGCAGTCTGTAATAAAGCTGATTGGAATCTATCAGGGTCCTGCGGCCCAGCATTGGCAAACATCCGATCGAAATCCTGGCAAGCGGCCAGGGCAGACCAAAGCATGCAAAGACTAGTTCTTGCAGCACGGTCGCTGCCAGCCCTGGCTCTGTGTGCCTTGAAAGGGTCGTGTCCGAAGAAGTCTTCGAAGAGGTTGAAGGCCTCCTGCAGGTCCACGGCCGGTTCCGGCCTTGGAAAGTGTGAGAGGCGGCAAAAGTGCTGAAAGGTTGCGAGTTGCTGCGAGGGCCGCGCGGGCGCCGGGTGACGGGCGGCGTCGGCGAAGGGCCCGTGGCTCTGGGCTTGGAGCGCGCCTTCGCGGATCCAGTGGATCCAGGGACAGGCCCCTGAGGGGCCCCTGCCGTGAGCAGCTCTCGAGCAGAAGCCCTCACTGCGATGCCATGGAAGACATGACGTGACCTCTCGAAGCTGGTACATCTCTGGCCAGTGACTCGTCATAGACCCTCCGCTTTCCTGCATCAGAGAGGACCTGACAGCTTTGCTCAGAACTATAACCTTGCCCAGCTCCACCCACTCCAGCCTTGTAGGCGGCAGCTATGCGCTTGAAGTTCGCTTCAGCTTCGGCTTTCGCCTTCAAGACTAAGGCTACAGCAGTGGCCGTGTCTTCAGGAGACGCTGCAGTGCAGCCGCCTTTGGATTCTTGTCTGGATGCCACCGCAAGGCAGCCTGCAGTACAGAGACAGAGAGACACGGAGACACGTCCGCGTCGCTGGTCGCGCCGAGTCGCGGGTTTCCGGCCTTCTTGTAAGCTTGGCGAATGTCCGCGTCGTTGGCTCGTGGCGTCAGGCCAAGCGCTGCATAGTGATCGTCTTGATCCATGGTCGCGGCCTCGCACCTAGCTGGCCTACAAGTGGCTTCTCCCCCCTTTTGTCGCATCCCGGTCAGCCCTTGATACTGCTTCTTCTATTTGCAATGGGAAGAACTCATATATGGCTGCGAGGCGAGAAGCATCAGAAAGACAAGAAACAGCCATCCGGCGCAGAAAGTCAAGCCCCGGCCCCCGTCATAGCGCACGTGGCTCCAAATCGTCAGCTCGAAGTAGTGCAGCCTGCAGCAGGAAAAGTATGGAAAACCCATGAAACGTCTCAGGAGAACCTCGCAGACCCAGAAATTCAACCCCAAGCATCTCCTGTCAGCCGTCCGGAGTCCATGATCAACCAAGGCCGCAGCGCCTCCGGTCCCGTCTCAACCGGAAACGGAAGGGAGCTCTGACGGGTCTTGGTGCCTACGAAGACGGAGAGCGCAGCCGTCGTGGTCCAGTGCTCGTCCCCGCGGCCACGGATGGCCCAACCTCTCCCCGCAGGGTTTGCACGCACGTCTACCAGTAAATCTCCTGCAAGGCTCGCGCGGGAGAAGGCTGCTGGCAAAGCAACGACTGCCAAGGTGCTGTCAAGTGCCTCGATTTCAGTCCGAACTCGCTCGGCATCGCACACATCAGCAAGTGGCAAAAAATCGAATCAGCAAGCCAAACCCTTGATCCCAGCCACTTTGACTCACAATGACTCACGCATCTGCCTCCAAAACATCGGTTCTGGCCAGAGTACCGGCCTGTCGGAAAGAAAGTACACAGGGGTTGGTCACTCCATCCCTTCGCTCTTCTCAGCCTCGATGCTTGAGCTCATCCCTGCCAAGAGCTGGAAGAAGCCGCCACGGCCATGGCAATGCAGCTGGGAAGGTCTCGTTGTGCGATTTCCTTCTGTGTTGTGCCACATCCTTTTCTACTTAGCCACGCGCTGGCTGCTGAGCATACTATGAATGCAGCTGGCACAGTTGCAATACTTACGGTCCACCTGTGATCAAAGCCTCTTCGGATCTCTTCGCCGTACTCAACCACCCCAGTCTGGCATGCAGTAGTGTGACCTCCCCCCTTGTGTGACCTCCGCCTGTGAAGGCATCCTGTCTATGGACTGTGGTGTGGTACCAGAGGAAGTCTCCAAGAATGCAGGACCAGCAGGAAAAACACCTGGCACAAATCGACACCGACACCCCAGCCGTGTCGAAGATCTCTTTGTTGATTTGAGCTTTCTGATTTTTGACTTCTGGTGAAACCTTTTCAAACTCTGCCTTTGGCAGGTCAGCCCTCTAATGCAAACTGAAATCTAATTTCAATTACACTACAAGGGTATGTCTCGACCCTTCATCCGTGGAAGGCGCCCAAAGTCCTGAAGTAGACGCACCAACAGCCGAAACAATTGTGCTGCGTGTGCATCTATCTCCAAATTCTGTCTGGGGCTTATGCCGAGTTGGATCTCGGAACTCCAGATGCCTCACCTGCATACGCAGTTGCCCTTACCCGCCGAACACGCGACTACAGAGCCTGTGCTTTGCAGCCCCCGGCCTCCGGCCCATGGCCTGACCTCACGGCTGACCTGAGAGGCCAAGGCCAAGGCCCGGCATGCTTCAGCGGTTCAGCGCATGCGAGATATGCGAGACACTGGGGCCGCAGCCGGCATAGTATGCCTTAGAGTGTTGTAAGCAAGCGCATGCGTGTTCATGATGCAAGAAGAGGTTCAAGACATCACAAACAAAGGTCTCTGCGCCAGGTTATGGAGCATCTTGGGCTTGTGAACCGTCTGGCAGGCCGCAGTGTTGCTGCACGGTTGTAACCCCTTCCAATCGCTTAAGGAGACTTCGGGGACCTTTATGCCACATTATGCCTTTGTTTGATCTGCATGCGACATGATGGTGACTGCATAGGTGTGCCTCTGCCTTACAACATGGCAAACGAAAACGCACCTGCGGATGGGCGGCGAGCTTCCGCTGCTTGCCGAGCCGCATCGCTGTAATCTCCTGCATGGCAATGAAGGCGAGACGAAGTTCTCACATCTTTCTTGAGGTGGCAGTCCAGTCTCTGCCGCTCGGCTGCATCTGCGAGCATCTCACACCGCTGACTGTCCTCAGCAGGATGCAACCACATACTTTAGTTTGGAGTGCGATAGCCTACCTATCTTCGGTGAATATCTCTTGGACTTCAAACTGAGACCCTAACACGTATCCGGCGCTGCTCCAGCTTCTGGTTGCGAGCTCTTTGTATGGCAAGCTCTTCCTGGAGTTTGTCGCAAACACAATGCTTTGTGGGCTCCGAGCTGCCACTCACAATCCAAGTCCTGCGTTGCACGAAGCGCTCTTGTGAGCTCGCTTCTGGACATCTGCCTGAAAGAGCACCGGCAAACCATCACAGCTACGATGGATCCTTCGTGGGGGGCCCCTGGCACCTGGAGGATCCAGGGGAAGCCATGGCAGCTTGGAGCGCCTGAAGAAAGGGCTCCAAGGCAGGCGGGTCCGGGTCCCTTTTGTGCAAAGATCTGACCTCCAGGGACTCCTGTGTGAGGCGTTCCTCGGCCTCAAGCTTCAAGAGAGCAGCGTGGGTCGTGGGCACTCGTTCCAACATGGTGTGCCCTGGTTCTCTGTGAGCTTTAGCCTTTAGCTTCCTGTCTCAGGCCGGTGCGGAGGGCTGTTCATCCTCTGCCTCTTGCTGCTCAGAGGTGCCTCAGAACAAGCACATGTACCTCAGACTCTCGGACATCTGCATCTCTCAGTGGTCGCCTGCCTGCTTTCAACTGAAGGTCGATCTGCTGATGCCGCAGTTGCCTCGCATGGCAGCAGATGGCAATCAAGAGTAACGGCGGGAAGGGTCCCCACGCAGCCTCCTAGCATTTTCCAGCTCACGCCGAGCTGCCGACAGATCCACCTCACAAGCGTGGCCGCGGCATAGCGATCAAGCGATCCCATGTTCGGGCTCGCTCGAACAGAATTTGGACTATGACTCTCTCTCTCTCTGGAGTTTTTTCAATCCTCACTGGCAAGCTGTTCATGACGATTCTAAGAGAACCCCGGAAGACGGCCTCCAAGTGACGATTCGCCTCCTTCAGGTCCTGGCATGGCAGCTCGACTTGCTGCACTTGCCGCAGCTGCAAGTGATAGCCTGATAGCTCAAAGATATCTAACAAATATTCATATTGCATGCTGTCTTGCACCATCCTATGGGAAAGCCACTGGTACCGCCTATAAGGTGCCCGGGCGGACTGCCGTGCAAGTCGCAAGAGAACAGTTGACCATTTCCGCTGGCCTGGTTCTCCTCCGCCAGTCGCTGGCAGCGCTTGGCAAGCTCACCTCGATCGACCTCACAATGCGAGCTAAAACGGAAGCTGGACCACGCGAAAACATCTCGTCTGCCGTGCCTCAAGGTGCTTCACCAGGCGCTCGACTTCCTGGAGATCTATTCTCTGAACCTGCCCACCTCGCATCTCCACACAGCCGTGGAACGAGTTTTGCTTGTGTGGGTGTCAGAGAATCGCCTGGCCCGCGCAGCTGCTGTAAGATGAAGTCCAACTCCTGGCAGTGGTGGACTTGGAGTCCAAGTTGCAAATAAGCCACAGGCTATTGCCTTCTTTACAGAAGACAGCTGCTCCCTGACCGCGGTAGTTCCAGTCGCTCCGCCTCTGACGCGCCACATTTTCGCTCTGACAAAACCCTTGGGCCAGGGATGCTTCGGACGCTGGGGCACAGGCTCGGGACGTATCCGCTCGGCCGCCCGCCTGCCGTGCCAGCTGCGGCACCCGACAGGAAATGCTGGAAAATTGGAAGCTGCTTTCAAAGGCTGTTTCAGCTCATTGCGCCTGCGCCCGCGCAATCGTCCTGCAGCAGACTCGGCTACCTCTGAGCATGCTTTGGAAGCTGCAGCGTCCTCGATATGATCTCCATTCTGCATCCCTCGCAAGAGTTGTCAAAAACAAACACAGACAAGCATCATCCGAGGCCACTGGGCGGGACAATGCAAAACGCTTGCCGGGCTGCCGTGCCTCAGCGACGACCACGTGAGGTCATGCTCTTGAGCCTTCATTAAAGCATCCTGCGGTGAAACACAAAACGGCAGATTCGGTGGCACATACATGGCTGCCAAATCAAGGAACGATTGCGGCATGGACCATGCTAGCCAAATTTCTGCTCAAACGCCCTCCTTTTCCGACAGGCAGCTCACGAGGTCCTAGTCATCTTTGTGACTTACAGACCTCTTTGGCCCTTGTCCATCTTTGTCCCAAATTCCCGGCGAGGGAGCTAGTTTCAGCTCCTACCAGGCCACCGCAAGCGAATACATCCAGATGATGCTTAGGCAGCCGACATCGGGCGCCCTTAGTACACATGTGCCGTTGCGCAACGGAACTTGCAACAACTCATCCTGAGGCTCGTCCTCACACGGTCGGGCCCGCTGGGCCCGTAAGCAAGGCCTGGCTTCGGGCCGACTTCGCTTGTTCCCCTCCCGTGCCACTGTCCGTCATGTCCGTCCTCGCCGGTGTCTTGAGGCTCCTCAGGCACCACGGTGGGCCTCGCTTTCCCGAGCTGACGATGCTGAACCGAGATGCTGCTGGGTCTGCTGGGTCTTGCACGCGGCGGATCGGCGAGAGTAGTAGAAGCCTAGGAGCTTGCGTTGCGCAAGCTCGCGCAAGTGCAGGACTTAGTGGTGTCAGCAAGAAAGTCATCAGTTATCAAGTTCTCCACAACTGAATTTCGATATAAGCATGGACATGCTTCAGCATCTTGAACTCCGGAAGGGTTTTCCGATCGCGCAGCGCAAGTCGCAAAGAAGGGCACGAATGTCAACAAATTTGTGTATGTGGATCTGCACGCTTCGACGCCAAATCCCATGATGTGCCAAGATGTCTTTGTCCCAGCTGTTGCAGAAACTCTGCAACTTCTTCAGCATGACAGGCCCTATCTGGTGAAACTCTCTCGCCAGCTGCAATTGTTTTAAACGCTGCAGCTCGGTGCCTGCCTTCCCCATGACAACTCACCAACCAAGGCGGAAAATCATGACAAGAACACTGTTGAATACTCCGCGTGTGAGTTTGAAAGATGAACTTGGGGAGGCCTGCCACGAATTAAGTGGTCATTGGATGAACATTGCATGCAAGGCCAGGGTATCTTTGCCCCAGCAGCTGCAACCACTCTGCAACCTGGGCCTCAAAGGTCTTGCGATGGTGATACTCTCTCAGAACGGACTCTCGTTGTAGTTCCAGCAACTGCTCCATATTCTGCAACTGCTGGCGAAGCTCTTGTGCAGCTTCCTGCTCCTCGGAGGCTTTGGCTTGAGCCACCTCCAGCTCCGAGCGGAGTTGCTGCACGGCAGTGGCTTCTTCGGTCACCACGGCGGCGCAGGCAGTCGCCTGCTTCGTGGCGTGGTGGAGCAGTGCCGCCAAGAGCTCTGTCTCGCACATTCGTGCATTGCTTGCATCAGTGTTCTTCTTCTGAGGCTCCTCAGCGATTTTGCGCGACTCCGGGTCGAAGGCTTCTGTCTTCTGATGCAAATCGAATTTGGCTGTCTCGAGATGAGCCTGAAGTTTGCGAATCTCTTCGCTTTGAAGCTGGAGCTGCTCTCGCAGCTCCCGCTGCCGCATCTCGCCTCTCCTCTGTTCATCTTTGATTTGGGCCTTCAACTCTTCAGAGACGCGCTGCTCATGGTGAAGTCGGAGGCGGGTCTCCTCCAGCACAGCCTGAAGCTGCAAGATCTCATCGGTCACTGCGTTGTCGGAACGACTTGGGTCGCACACCCAACTTGCAACGTCGGTGATCTTCGTCCACAGAGCAGCCATGCGGAATCTCCGAATCTACAGTGTGTTGAAGAATCTGACACCTGTACGAGCGACTCGGAAAGGGAACTGCAAACTCAGCACCTCTTGGGAAGACGTTGCTGCGCACAGCCCCAGGCACTGAAACGGATGGCAAATCACTGGCAAATCCATGCATGCCTCTAGCACCCTCTTACACGGCATGGTGAACGATGGGGGGAGGGGCGATATGGCGATATGAGCACGGCATGGGGTGAATCATGGGTGAGGGGGGTGGGGCGATATGGCGATGTGAGCTGCGAGGGGGCGCTTCCAGTGTCAGAGGAGCCAGCCGGCCACGGGCAATGCAATCAGTGCCAGTAGACCGCCTGCAAGCTCCAGAGCCTGAGGGTACCAGGGCAGAACAGACGAAGCATACAAGGATTTCTTCATAGGAGTCGAATGCTTGTGTTATTCCTTGCAACAGCAGTCTGAGAGCGAGTTGTGGCGTCAAGCAGCAAAGGGAATGCCACGCTGCTCGTTCTCGGCAGTGAGCACCCAAACTGGCAGCTTCTTCTGGAAGGATCTTCCTGTTGCGGCAGAAGCACGGCTAACGACGGCAGCTGGAGCTTCAGCAACGTGCCTTCGAAAGCGAAGATGCTGTTCGGCGCCACTTTGGGAACTGCCAGGGTCGCAAAAGCTTGCGGACATTCTGCCAAAGACTCACGCAAGTGCGGGCAAGGCCTGTAGTAGTCATGGTGGTGCTTGTGGCCTTGCTCTTTCAGCGCTGCAGCCAACTTCGTCCCCTATGACATCATCATGTCTGAAGTCTGAAACAAGCGGTAAGGCACAGGCAGTAGAAGTTGTAAACGTTGCAGAAGTTGAAGTTGACGAAGTACTGGCAGTGTGAGGAAGGGTTGTTTCCAAGGCTAGCATCGTCGGGCGGCAGGTGCGCCAGTCCAGAAGTTAAGGGCGGTGTGCGTGGCTGCGCTTCGTCCATGTGGGGATCCGATACGTGGAGTCAATTGAAACGACACTCGAAGCCCTGTCTCGTCGCGTCCTTGTTATGGTACGAGTGAGGGTGGTGGTCGGCCTGGTGCCAAGAAAGCCATCGAGCTGTGCAAGGTTGCACCGAATAGCTCAGGCGCTGGCGGTGGTTCTATGAAGTAGTATCCCGATTGCTTGAGGCAGAGTGCGTGAAAACCAAGGTCCCTGAGCCGGCAGGATCACCGAGATGCACGATCATGCACGGTCGTTGTGACATGTCTGAGCGCACGGACATGTATGGACTGAAGGAGCCGTGCAGCGTGTCGCAGGGCCGAGGATTAGCCTGTCCGGTACTCAAACTTTGCGGAGGCTGATCACTTCCGAAAGGGCCTTGTGATCTGCGAGCAGCAGAGCTGATCGCACAGATCCAATGCCCAGTGTACCTTTCCAGTCGCAGTGTCTTGCGTGGGGCCTGCATCGGGCACCTAGACAAATCTACAGGCTCTCTGCTTGGCGCACTGACACATGAAGAGAGCCAGCGGTTCTCGGGTTGGCTCTCCCATCTTGCAGTGCTCGTGCAGGTGTGAATGCCTTGGACAAAAGCTGGTGCTGCGGGGACCTTGATGCTTGTTGGAACACTCTGCATCCACAGGCAGCAGCCGTCTGCCAGTGTTGTGGCAGCTTTTGCACTCATTGCTTCCACAGGCCCCAGCAAGTCCTTAAAGGGCCAACGACACCGATTGCACAAACTGCTGGAATCTGTGGCCTGTATGATAGTAGAGCTGAGACAGGAGCCCCACCAAAGTTGTGAACGATTTTCGCTCCGCACTCCGATGGCGGACACAAGGCGTTCAAAGCCTCAGCAAGACTTCGAGCAAGCCGCAGACGGCTACACAGCAGCCGTGCCAGCCATCTTGGTCAAATCTTGGTCTGAAGCACTCCGAAGACGTTCAGGAGCAACAACAACACCAACGTCCAGCTTGAGAATCCAATCAAACGAGCCTGGCAATGCGAAAACTCCAAGTTCCAAGTGCGGTAGAAAAAGGCAGCCAAGCCCACTGCAGCGGAAAGCCTTTGAACTTTTCAGATGTTGGTGCCGCCGACCAGCAAAAGGACAATTGATGTCCCTACTAGTCAAAGATCGAGGGCCACGGAGCATCAAACGCATACTATCGCCTTTTACTGGATTACTGGACACTTATTGGATTTTGCTGCTGCATAGTGCTACTAATAGTACTACTAGTGCACCGCTACTGTGATTCTGCCGCCTCAAAGTGTAGGCCGGGGCGGGGCTTCTTTCTTTTGGGGACTCCGGGCTCCAACGAAAGCCAGTGCCACATGACTCTACCCGGCCTTGGCCTTGATGCCCTGAGACTTTGCCCACTCCACTCGCACTATCCGGCGGAAGGTGTAGGATCCAGATGTTCAGCAGGCAAGCAAGTTCTAGCCTGTGCGCAATCGCCTGATGACGGCACGGCAGTTGTTTCGAGTCAGCAAGAAAGTTGAACAGCCGCGGGCTTCTCGCCAAAGTCCGCCCAGACCCAAGCACAAGCATCACCAGCCTCACCAGCATCATGAACATCTTCACACCCTAGAGTCCTAGAGTGTCGCCTGCTGGCTCAGAGCAGGACAAAACCGCAAAGTTCTCAACACAAACCATGCCATGAGGAATGTGGTGGTGGAAGTGGACTGCTCGTGGGCGGCAGCATTGGCATTCATCTTGATGCGCACATGCTGAGATCTGCAAATTAGCATTCGGCCAGGAAAACAAGAGGCGCTAGCATGTTTCTGCTGGACAACAGGCCGGCCGAACGGAAAGCACCTTTGTCGAAAACGGCCTTCCAAGCCTTTGCATAGACCTTTGACGATCTTCCACCATCACAGCTCCGCTGACAAGCGACTCGTTTATCCAAGGTCGCGACCCCTGCGTCGGCTGGCTCGCTAACCAGTTTGCCTGACAAAAACCAAGAACCCCAACGCCCGTTTGCTTGTTCACACTGCAGCCGGAGAACCGTGGACAGTGCGGAAGGTCCTTGACTGCAGGGATTTCCGGAGTCGTCCGATGTACACAAGACCCGCACCCCACGCCGCACAGTTCCTGCCAGCAGTGTTGCCCTGGATGACGCTGAAGTTCCTCAGCAGTAGTGAACGTCTTTTCTTGTCCGGTGTCCAGAGCTGGCGCGCTCTTGCGGTGGCAACCTGACAAACTCCCGAGTCTGCAACGTTTGCCAAGCCTCAGCCGGCAAGACCTGTCTCAAGCATTGGCTGCCAGTTCGGATGTGGTACGACAGGTGAATACATGAGTAGTCTCTTACTGTTTGCAGGCCTCTCTAGCCGACGCATTGCTGATGACCATCCAGCCATCACACGCAAAGATGCCAAGGTCTGGAACGGCGAAGGCACCCATTGTTGAGTTCATGCGCAGACATGTCGCCGAGTTGAGATTGCAAGCTCGCAAATAGTGCCTCGCTGCCGCTGCCAATTGAGCAACTCTGGCTCCTTGTATAGGGTTGGCTTGCAGCTTGCAATTCGCATCAGCGGCATTTGTACCTTGCCCGCGTGCTGGACCAGCACCTGCCAGGAAGCAGAGCATTGAGGCAAATGCTCCGGAATCTCGGGATTGCGGCGTCTCGGACTTGCCGAGGCACCCAGCAGAAGATGGTGGGCCGGATATGGTAACCTGCCAGTGGCGCAAGTTGTACTAAGCGCGACCCCTGGTTCATAGCCGTAGTATGAAGCCTCGCTGCAACACATCTCGCGTCCACGACACCTGCTGCAGCTGGCTTGTTGAACAACTCTTTTGCCTGTTTGCTGCCATGTTTTCCCAGCGTGCCGACATCTGATGACCGTGTCCACATGTGCAAAGTGCCTGCCCTGGATTTGATGGAGCATCGGGGGTGACAGAGTAGCCCGCCTAGCACGGGAAATCCGCAGGAAGTGCATGTAGCAAAGCCCGACCAAGCAATACGACTCTGCCTGGCCCATGCAGGTCATGTAATCTGGCCAAGCCAGGAAAGGCCAAAAGCTGCCTTGACCTGCATGCGATACGACCTACAGGACAGCAAGCAAAGGATCGGCTAACGTCCTCCCCGAATCTACTACGACTGCTAACCACTACTACTACTACTACTACTACTGCTGCTGCTGCTGCTACTGCTACTACTACTACTACTACTCCTCCTCCTCCTCCTCCTCCTCCTCCTCCTCCTCCTCCTCCTCCTCCTGCTGCTGCTGCTGCTGCTGCTGCTGCTGCTGCTAATGCTACTACTGCTGCTACGGCTACTACTGCTACTACTGCTACTACTGCTGCTACTGCTACTACTGCTACAACTGCTACTACGGCTACTACTACTACTACTACTACTACTACTACTGCTGCTGCTGCTGCTGCTACTACTACTACTACTACTACCACTACACGACGACGACTACTAGGACCAGGACTAGGACCAGGACTGGGACTACGTCTACGACTACTACGACGGCGACTACTACCACTACCACTACCACTACCACTACCACTACTACTACTACGACGACTACTACTACTACTATTCCTGCTTCTGCTGCTGCCACTGCTCCTACGCTCAATTGTTCCTATGCCCCCTCGTCGTTCTCCTTCGGCTAGTGCTGCTGCTGGTGCTGGTGCAGCTGCTGCTGCGGCTGTGGCAGCATGCTTCAGTAAGCGAATTCACCAGGCAAGTGGCTCTGCTACCTCTATCTGATCTGAGCCGCGCGACTGAGATCACAAATCCGCATCGAGTGCGAGGTGCTGAAGTCTTTCATCAGGTTCTTCTCCTCGGATGGGCAGCGGTTAATGCAGCGCAAGAGTTCGAAATGGTCTAAAGTCACTGTCCTTCACCAGCTTGACACCACTCTGTGTCAGGCTTTTCTGCAGGCACTTCACCTGCGGCAGCAGCACCAACTTTACTTTGAGCCTGCTGGGCATGGACGCTACTAGAAGTCCTCTGCATCGGCTGCTGCCTGACAAAGCCAACGAACGCTTTGCACCGGCGTGCACCGCCAAGCACTGATCCAAGACCTCATCCCCGCAGGAATCGTCGAGCTGGTTCTTTGCCAGCTCCGCAACAGCGGCTTTCGTCATGGCCTGCATGGCACCTGCAGACGCGTCTTCCAGCTTTGACGAAGGCCGAAAGAAGTGGCAACAAGTGGATGGATTGGCCTGGAATCGTCGCGCCGTCTTGCAACACCATCGCGTCACAATCTGGCCATGCTATTGCAGCAGCATCAATCAATCGGTGCTTCGAAACGCTCGAGTCTTTCAATGGTGTCTTTCCTGACAACAAACGAGTCAGCAACGCCTGTAGCAGAACAATGGGGTGACCTTGGACAGTGCCAAGGATCCACGAGAAGGCTTGCTGTAGCTCGACCCGTGCTGGAATAGAAAGCTGTGTGCCATGCAGAACATCCCTCAAGCGATCCGGATGAAAGGCTGTTTCTGGGTCCTCTCTCTTCGAGACATCCGGTAGATGCTGATAACAAGCAGGCATGGCAGCAGGCGGTCCATCTTAAGGGTCCAGTCGAATCTTCTAAAGCGCCCTTCTTCTGCAATTCTCTTCCACACCTGCATCGGGGCGCTTGGCATTGTAATGCAGAGGTTTTGTAAACCGACCGGCGCCGCCTCACGGAGTGCTGGTAGTCCGAGCCTGGCCCATACAGGTAACAAGCTCTGCAACGAAACGTTGAAATCCGTTGCAATCGCAATCATGAAGAGCGCACGGCTGGTCCACAGAGTGGGAGAGCACATGCACAATAGGACCACTTGTGGGCCACCTGCCCGACACCCAAGCTCTGAGGCCAAGATGCGATCTTGATGCAAACGGCTCGTCACCGGATGTCACCGGGTTCCCAGCGCCGGCTTCGTCTCACTACCCTTGAAGAGCTCCTTGGGTCCCGGACACACGCAGGCACTCCGGACATGACGCCGTATTCTGCCTGCCTCTGCTGGCAGATTGCTGAAGAGCATGTGGCCATCGCAGCCGAAGAGTCCAATCCCTCGGATAGGCAAGCGACGCACTCAACTCTACACACAACCCAGACCCCAGACCCCCCCCATGTATGCGGTGTGCCTTCCACGAACAGATTTGAGAGAAGATCAGCCTCGCTTCCAAAGATGAGAGGGCAACCTTTTCTCCTCCAATGATGTAGGCTACGAGCCTGCTGCCGGCCAACGACACTGAAGCAGAAAATCGACGGACCTGTCAACACTTCTCAGATAGTTGCAAATTGCGCGAGTCTGCAACATGCCAGCGGCGCCGAACAGCATGGCGATCCCCTGAGGCAGCAGGGCCTAGGTGGCTCCGACTCAAGACGAAGCTGAAGCATCAAGCTGACGCTGGACGGGCCCCGGCTGCCAAGAAGAGGGGAAACAACATGAGGATTCAAGCCCTCATCTGCTATCTCGGGGTTGTGAGGTCACATCCGCTTGTCTACGCAAAATCCAATTACACTCAGGTTGCATGGAGGCCTGCACCTGGCTGTGAAAAGGTTTCATGCTGCTGGAGCCTGCCATTGAAGCACAGCTGCACGACATGCCCTTGCAACTGCGGGACAACTGCCGACAAATGATACTTTCTGCAGGGCAAATTCTTGCAAGCGATGATCGGCATTATAGTAACAAAACCAGATATCTGACGGGTCAGAGGCCCAGTCTGTGAGCCCTCGGCGCTCTGCGACATGATTCGGTGGGCTTTAAGCATAGACTGTGCCTCGACCACGAGAGCTTTGACTAACCCACGTCGCCTGCTGCTAGTGAGAGCACTATACCGAGTGATTCTACTCTAGAGTCTGAGTCTGCAGAAATGTATTCGCTTCACACTTGCAGCTTCAAGACGTGGTCAAAGAGACGTAAACAATTTAACTGCTCTGCAGGATGATCTGGCATTTCTCCCTTCGAGAAACTACCACCAGGGAGGAAAGCTGTGGTATGAGATAGTGTTACCTTGTAGCATGGTGTCAGTGTCATGCAGTAGCTTCAATCTCGCAGTCGGATATTATGGGTCATGCGCTTTTGGCTAGAGCGCAGATACACACGAATGAGATTCATCGGTCCGTCTTCAACATGTGCGGAGCCGTGTTGAGAGCTCACGGCACGCTCGCTCTCAGTTTGCCCGCTGCACGACGTTACCCATACCGAAGCCAACCTGCAGCACAGAGCAAATCTTCTCGTCTTACCTATGCCACTATTGACATTGCCTGGATCGTGGCACTGCAATCGCTATGCATTGCTCTGATGAGATTCTCACAAAACCCCGAGCAACACATGAGACGCCAAACCTTGAACAAGGTATGTATCTCTTTAAAACGCAGTGCAGTTGTGCTCTTTGTCGGGCAAACCTTCAAATCGAACCCTGATTGAACCACGACAGGACACACTGAGACGCGTGCAGAGGCACTCCTCTGTGGAATGGTGCCGGCGTTCATGATGACTCCTGGTCGCATCGTGGCCTTCAGGGACATCGGGGAGGCTCAAAGCTCAACAAGTCCCTCCTTTGGGCCCTGTGCCTGCAGAGGGATCTGCCCCGTGGTGGTCATCGGCCCCGCAACGTAGCTAGGGCCTTCGAGAACTTTCGAGACTCAACGGCCTAGCTCCTGGACTACTTCTAGAGGATTGTTGGATGACTTCGAAGATTCCGGAGACTAGCCAATCACTGGCAGCAACACTGGGGCAAGGACGTGCTGCAACTACGCGTGGCGCATTCACAAAGTTCGGCGCCATCTGCGAGATTCTGCTCTACCCCACCACCAACCCACAGCCACAGCGATCACGAAATCAGGACTATGATTGAAGCCTGTGGCATGGCCGGTCGAGCTACAGGCTGGCCAGGCGCGGCCTGAAATGAGGCAAAATGCGACCTGTGTGAGCTATGGCCAACATGATCGCGCCGAGGAAAGCGCAGGAGGAGCAGCGACAAAGCTAGGACGGTTCACCTTCTCAGATCTTCTCAGAGTTCCAAGTCAGTGAAGATCAGCCTTGGAAAAGCCCCGCAGCCTGCGGTGCGGCCACAAAGCTCGGGTGTTGTATGACCTCGCTTGCAGTCACTTCAATGGCAAGAAGAACATTACAAAACCCAAGCGCATCACCGTCCCAACCTTGGCCGCCCCAGGCGGCATCATTACCTCATCGAGGAGGGGTTTAGGTTTTAATTCGGGGTTTGGGGTTCAGAGGTTTTGTTACAGTGCAGTAGAGAACGAGAGTATCAGAACTTGCCATCACCAATGTGTCACTGCCAAAGGCAATCACAGCCGAAGATTGGATGCCCGAGTGTGCGTTGCAGTTGACATTACGCGGGTGTCTTGGAGTGTCTTGGGCCCAACGACCTCTGACAAGAAAGGCAACAACATGCATTGATTGGACTGGGAAGCGCACGACACCCTGACCCGGCATGTAGGGAAAGCGTTGGAGGGGCATGTTGGAGATGTACGTCGGGGCGACAACAGACCTGTGAGCTAAAGCGATAAGCCCGAGCGCTGATGACGGCGTTACGAGTGCAGCGAGCCTTGCCATGCCCTGGCCTGGCACCTGAGAAGACAGGGAGATCATTCCTGCTGCAAGCCCATGCTTTGAGCTGGGGCAGGCACCAGAATTCTTGCCTCAAAGGGTATGGGATGCGTGCGATTCTTATGACTCTTAGCATCGCTACACTACACAGAAAAGCAAGGGAACGATGACATTTTTCTGAGAAGACGACCTGAGGCTCAGCCGGAACCTGTTTGGTCGGCTTCACGCAGGCTGGGACATGTGGGGGTGTCAGTGTCTTTATGTCTTTGCTCTCCACACAAGTCAAGAGCATGCAAAAAAAGGAACTGAGCCTGCTTGACTGGCTCCTTAGCTCGACAGGCAATGATGCGTGGAACCGTCACGCGACACACGATTGGGCTCTGGCAAGCTCCTCAGGCTCCTGGAGCCGGTCTCTCTCACTCTCTCCCTCCCTCCGTCGTCAGACCCGCGCTCTCTATCTCTCTCTCTCTCTCTCTTCTTCTCCCAGGCTTAGAGGGCGTGTTAAGCCTCGCGGGCGTTCAGCCTCCCCCTCTCTCGCTCTCTCTCTCTCTCTCTCTCTCTCTCTCTTGCTTGCTTGCTTGCAGGGCGTGTGGGGGGGTAGGGGCGAACCCTACCACCCCTGCGCGCGAGCGCTACGCCGTGGTTCGTGTTCGGTGTGAGACTGTTGACAAGCGTGCTGGCTTGGCTTGCCCCCGCACTCCGAACATGCCATGTTTAATAACTAAAAACAGGGATCCCCCCCCGTGCCAAGCACGCCTGTATCTGTGTTAGCTGGTTGTGGATATTCCACAGCTCGCAGGTTCCTGCCAGTTTGGGTCCCCATTAGAGTAGGCTCATCACAAACCGTAAGCCGTAATGCTGCAGCAGCTAGTTCAGTATCGGGGGTCCCTTACAGCTTGGCTCAAGTGGTTTGTGGATGTATGTTGCTGGTAGTGCCGGTCCCCTGGGGGTGAGCACCAGCGGGTCAAGGCACAACAACGGTAAGGGAACGTCACAACCTGTTGGGTCCCCGCACTACTGTGGTGGTGGTGCTGTGGCAGGGAGACGGCGGCCTTTGAGGTGGGAAGCAGAGGGCAAGTGTAATAAATGCTATGGGGGAACGTCACACACTGAGGCCCCGACATGCCTGTGCGGTGGTGTGGAGGTGGGGGTGTGAAGGTGGCCTCTTTAGACCTAGGCCTGGAAGGTAAAAAACTGTACAAGCACGCAAAAAGCTGGTCTGGGCTCCAGCATGGAAGATAAGTACTCATCGTATGGGCGAGCGAGTTCACACAAGCCCCGGAGTGAGAGGAAAGGAGGAAAAGAAGGGAGATATAGATCCCCGGCAGCAATGCAAGGGGAAAAGGCTTCGCAGTCCCCGAATTCCGGAATGATCGGATAGGAGAATCGTCTCTCTACGATTCTTAGGAAAAGGCTGGAACGAGCGGAAAGAAGGGAGCACGGGGCCCCCTGTAGCCCAGAAAACTGACTGAAACCTGAAAAACCGCCCCTCACGTGCGCAACTGCTTGTCGGTCTTTTCTCTGTCTGCGCCGTGTGGTCCCTGCTGTTGCTGCCGCCTCACCCTCGTTGTAGTTTCCATGGCACGCCATTGTAGTGTGATCGGTCCTCTCCCCCGTGCCATGAGGGACCTTGGAGGCACCGTTTGCGTTGTTTGGGGGTCGTTGTCCCCTTGTCCCCTTCGTAGTGTGACGATGCCATTCTTGGTGTCCTTGCCATTTTCACGATCATCCGGTCGCTCTTGTCCCTCTTCCAGTCTGTGGGTACTGCAGCGTCTGCTTCGTGTCGAAGTCGGCAGTGGGGACGAACCTGTGTCGTCTTCTTGAACCCCTCTTCCAGCTGGTCCTCGTAGTACCCGTGGATCGGCAAGTTTGCGAAGGGTTCCGCGATCAAGTGGCATGCTGCTCCCCCCTACTGCTGGGCCACTCCTGGTTCGCTGCCAAGGGCAGGGTCCCGGGAGGCCAGGTTCAAGGGAAGTCTTGCGTGGTCCGGCAGGCAGGGCCCTTGAGCCAAAATGGCTACCTCTCTCTCTCTCTCTCCCGGGCACGAGGGACGGTCAGGTCCCCCGGGCAGCATGCCCACCCGATGTGTTATCGGGTAAAGGGGTGTGAAAGACGAGTGTAGATCTCTGCTCAAGCTAAAGCCATCAAATATACGATAACTAACTGCCATGATCGTACTCTCTCTCTCTCTCTCTCTCTCTCTCTCTTCAACACGGCTAGGGGAGCGTCACTCGCGATCTCTTTGCTTGGCTTTGTTCCGGGGTATGGATCGTGGGCAGTCCCCACGACCCGCGCGTTCGCGCGACCCCATCCATCCCATTGGACAGATGGGCTTGGCTGTACACGGAGTATGGTTTCGTGGGATTGGCTGGTGCCCATGTTCGTCCCCAAAGAACAGCAACAACTGGTACCCACTAGAGACAGGTCTCCCAACACCGAACACGTTTACATATGTTTACATATTGTCACTAGGTTCCCTGGGCCCCGAGTCTTCCCACTGTTGTGTTGGGCTTGTGCCCTCTGTGCTACTTGAAACCAACCTTTCGCGAACTTTGCTCGTGACCTCTCTCTCTCTCTTTTCTTTCTCCGGGCCTGAGGGCGAGCCCCCGCGGGAGCCGCCCCTCTCTCTCTCTCTCTCTCTCTCTCTCTCTTTCTCTCGCTCCACCGACTCTAAGGAGTGCTCTATTTGCTTTGCTGCGCTCTGGGCATGGGGCACAGGCAGTCCATCTACCCCGTGCGCTCTCTCTGTATCTCTCTGTCTCTCTCGTGCTTGCATGCTGGGGGTATGGAGGTTTAAATGACCCCTTGGCCCCACCCCACACCACATTCCTTGTTTGCAAAGTCTGTGAAGCCCATTGAAGCCCTGTCGGGGCTCTCTCTTCTTCCACAGGGCATACAAGGGACTGGTATAGGGGCCCCAGTTTCTGGTGCTTTGAAGGGAATTGAGAGACATGTGAGCTTCCCCCTTGCTTGAGTAAGTCATAGGCTTCAACACGTGTAACAAGGGAACTCACAGTTGGCAAACACATGCTCGAATTGGTCGTTCCCCTTCTTGTATCTGTCAAAGAAGGAATACCATTAAGTTAGGGTGTCGAAGGTGTACGACCGACTGTGTCCCCCTTCTATCTCCTCCTTTCGGTCTGCAAGCAATAGAACTGCAAACAAGTGCAGCATCGAGGCAACATAAATTCTAAAGAGGAGGGGGAACTGCAGGCGGCCACTGTAAGTTCGTGCTCCACACTCACTCTTCCAAAGCTTTCTTAGCCATCACAGTGCGCAGGCAATCGGATTTTGATACTGTTCTCCACTCTACACTCCGGTTTCACGGACACATCAGTTTCAAGAACAGCACCTTCAAGCTGGTGTCCCCTGTCTGCACTTGACGGACAAGCCGTAGTGAGAACCAAAAGCACACATTGAACTGCAAGCCCATCCCGAACATCATCAAGCGAGGGATCACTGGAAGTCAAGGCGCCGAATTACGGAGGCATGTGTTGTCCCCCTTCAAGCCGGCTTTCGCCATGACAACATACCGTAACATGCCTATAGTCGAAAGTAACTCTCTTTCTTTCGCCAGGGTTATGATGCAGGGGCTACCCCGAAAGTCTCTCTCTCTCTCTCTCTCTCTCTCTCTCCCTCTCTCATACAGATCATAAGCCGCATGTGAGGAAATGGCTCTGCTCCTCCGGCAAATTTATGAAGGGACCTCAGCTGTCTTCGATGTCTATAGAAGGCAGAGATGGCCGATGAAATGATAAGCTCCAGGCCATTTGGAACGTCGGCACGCTTTCTAATTTCGCCGATCTTGTAATCCTGCCACCGAAGTTCTTCGACTTCTGTATCGTCTGAAATGGAGTGATGCTGATGTGCGAAGAACCCTTCCTGAAAGTCTTGAATTTGAATGGCCCAAAGACTGTTGATGCTGAATCTTGCAAATCCGAGTTCCCTCGACTACAGTGCCTTACAGGGTATTGTAACGAAATGGAGAAGCATGGTGGTGCATGATGCGTTTGCCTTGAGCACCTCGCCGTCTGCGAAGACATCCACCTGGCACGCAAGCATGTGTCGCGAATGCTGCCAACAGGACGCCCACGAAGCACATGTGAAGCAAGAGCTTGCAAGACGTTGACAAAAGAGACGGCAGCGCCAGAAGGTCTTTTTCTGGATCACCCCTGGAAGCAGAATGAGGGAAGGCTCACACTCAAGAGAACCCTTCGACCCGTCTGCCTGCCGCTTGCCACGGTGACGTATTTGCCATCTGGGGTGAAGTGCAGGTGGCCAGTACCGCCTTACAACAAGAGGTGCTTTCGCCCACAGATTGAAGTCGCCTCCGAGACCCTGAGATCCTTGCCCTTCACACCGTCTGGCCCTTGTCGCGGCTTGTACACATCTTCCGGGGAGTAGCTGACGATGTCCGACCTCAGAAAGAGCAACACAAGTAATGCACAGCACAGCAGAATGTTAACTTGTCCTCACCGAGCTCCAAGCGCCTTCTGCAGAGTTAGTCGGCCTTTTTTGGAAGCCTTCATGCTTGGCAGCTGCCCAGGAACTCAGGGAAGCGGCCCAGTCCCTTGCGAAGGCCTTGCCGTCGTCAGTGAGCGGATCCTTGAAGACGTCTCTGGCCTAAGTGTAAGACAACCCTGAGCAAAACCAAGAGAAGCGCCATGCGAACCGCATGAGGCCTCGCCGTTCTCGAGCACGATTTCGGCGCACTTGAACGCGACCTAGTGGCTGGCGGCAGCTCACAGCAGGGACCCTTAATAAGAAGAAATCGCTCTCCACATCCTTGCAGGATTCTAGTCTGCTAGTCTGCCAATGCCTGCTCTGATCTTGATTGGAAGCAACAATCCGCAATGCGATGCCTGGCCTTGAATGTGTCGCGATTGACCTTCTGCAACAAGGCGCCACCTCAGAAGAAGATTTTCCGACATGTTCGAAGGAGATTCAAAGAGCATCACCGGCTTCACATGGTTTGAGCTGAGCTGCCACTTCCGAACGTGATGTTTGCCGCAGCGATGCCCTCTTCCTAATGGGTGCATGCTCACGACCTCACAACTGTCATGCCGGCGATCCAGCACGCCTTGAAGCGCTTCAAAATCTTCGGAATGGACTCGTAATCAACCTTGACACGGACCGTGACAGTCTGCTGTCTGTGGCCGTGTCTTACGCACTCAACCTCAGTGCCAAGCACCGTCGCCCTGAATCACGCGGATGCATGGCGGGAGCAGCTTGTGTCCAGTCCTGAGGAGAGTGACCCTGCCGAGCTTACTTGCTACACGCATTACACTCTAAGCGCTCAGGAGATACACCGAGCCGGGGCACTTGGTCTCGGTGACATCCTGGTCACGAACCCGCGGGAAAGTCTTCTTGCCTCTCTTGCTGCCTCTTGCATTAGTCTCAGGTCCCCGTGCAGGGGTTGATTGAAACAAATGAGCGCGTCTTAGCAGCTTCTGCCGTCGCAGGGTCAAGTTGGTCAGACGCACTGCACACAAGGCTTGTAGGTTTATAGCATAGTTAAGCCATGAATGTGAATATACTCAGTTAACCCTCTGCACACCTACGGCAAGCCATGCAGTGACAAGGGCCAAAGCTGTCAGAGGACCGTGCACATCAATGGGTCGTGGTCCACTTGCAATACCCGACCCATGGATGGGCACGGTCTTCTGAAAGCTTTGGCCCTTTTCACTGCATGGCTTGCCGTAGGCGGGCCGGAGCCTGCCGCCCTTTGGGCACCGAACGGGCAACTGGCGGCTGCTGGAGCCTGAGCCTCTCGCTGTTGAGCCAATGCTATCTTGCATAACTCGTACAGGTACATGTGGTTGTTCTGCTTCTCTTGCTCAGCCAGAGCCCTTTTGTTAAGCTCCGCCTGCTGTCTGTTCTGCTCGGCCTGCTGTCTGCGCTGCTCTTTCATCTGCTGTAGAATTGCAGAGCATTCACGTCACTTGCCTCAAGCCGAGGTACAGGCGCCTCCTCCTCCTCCTCCGCTGCGGGCGCTTCCGGTGCCTGTGCTTCCTCTTTTGCCTTCATCTCGCTGTGTCGGCCGAGTCGGGCCAAGTCTTCTGACGTGGCCGGCTCCGTGGGAGACCACAAGGTCTCCTTCTCGCACTCGTCGCCGGCTGCCTCTTCTTCGCTCTCTCCACCCTCATCCCGCTCTGGGAAAGGCTCCCTACCCCGATCGGGGCTGGGTACGTAGTTGTTCACATCTTGCGTACTAAGGGGCCGAGGCGCCTGGGATTCCTCAGAACTCTCCACTCCGGTGTTCCCAAGCACTTGCACGGAGAGCCCCTGCACTTGGAGCCTCCGTCGTTTGGCGTTCTGAGTTGCCTTGCCCGCCTGTCGCATAAGGGGTTCCTCGCCAGCTGCAGCTCTAAGCTGCTCTTGCATCTTCTCGCCGAACAAGCCTAAGGCTTCTCGGCGTCCTAACCTTGAGCCAGTGGTCGGAGGCCCCGTGCAAAACGCCCCCGTTCGGCTGACATCCTCCGCGAAGCACTCGAGAAGGATCTTCATGATGGCAACCTCGGAGCAGCGGCGACTCTCTCACCATCCTGAAGCCTGAAAACTGTGACCCCGACGCAGGTCTCTTCCGGATCTCCGCTGTCGGGTCGAACAACGAGCTGGCCAAAACTGCTCTCACCTTTGCTACAGTGTGAGAGGAGTCGAAGTTGGGAAGGGATTCTGGTCACACTCGGCCCCGGCCTACCGGACGGAAAACGTACTCAGCACAGCACTGATGCGACCTTTGATCTTCTCTTTGAGTTCACCGCCCCAGTATTCCCTGGCAGGTCTTCTGTTCCAAGCTACGGTGCTAAGCGTCCTCGTGCTTCCGTAATGCTGATAAGAACATGTCTGCAGCTGGGACGTCGCTGCCTGCAAGCTTTGAAGACGTCGAAGGAGTCGCTCACACAGGCGACGAGGCCTCTGGTGCAAAGCTGCATGTTCACGGTTCACGTGTCTTCACGATGAGTGCAGCCAGGCCTGTCGGATACTGGTCCAGCATGTTTCGCATGGCATCGAGCTCGCCCTCAACCCCTCAAGTCCAAACAAGTCCAAGAAAGCTCAATCGACTCACTCGACTTCGCAAATAACTAAGTATGCGGCCCCAGGACGTGATCGTGGAGTGCTCCGATGCTGGAATAGAGTATCCAACGGCCTGCGACAACCCAGCTCAGCCACGGTCGTCCGCACTTTCTCTGAACAGTACAGGCCTTCTTGGCACCATAGTACTCTTGCGCGGCAGAGAGAGCAATCACGGTGTCAGATCCCATAAAGTTGATTAGATGGCCTTGCTTGTGCAGGCTTGAATCACTTGCTGGGAGGCCAAAACCATGTGAGCTGAGCCCAAGTACCCATGCCACCCAGCGCGGCTGACTCCACTGATGAGACTCCTCGGAAGCCGAAGTCGTGCAGCTTGAACGAGGAACCTGCCGTACGTCTTGAGATCACATGTATCTGCCAGTGTCACTATCGTCCTACACTTTCATCACATGCAAGGTTCATTATGATCCGACTGTCCATGGTTAGAGCGTTTCAACAGCATGCCATGCTGCCGCATCGACTGTGCAGTTGTGGCAGGGCAAACTGAAGACAGACCATTCCTTTGGCATAGCAGGAAAGGATACGCCAAGCGTTTGAAACTGCCTCGAACCCAGCAGCGATGCTCTCATGAGCTAGAGAGCATGTCATTACATTTGGAAGGTCCGAACACTACCTAGACCTATTAAAGCCTAAACTTTCTCGAAATTATCTCCGACTGATCCTCACCACGCGGTCCCACGAACCTCCAGGAGGGGCCCAGTCTTCACAGCCGGTCTCCTGGCAAGTGATGTTGCATCTTACACTGCGCCTTAATAGGCGCTGCTACCTCTCCGCGCGTCCATGGGTCATGCGCGTATGCATAAGAGTAGAATCTACTAATTAGAAATTCACGCATCATACACTTCCTACACCAACCTACCTGCCTGCCTGCCCGCCCGTCCAGCACCCACCCACCTACACACGTACACGTACATGTACACCTAGACCCAGACCTAGACCTGCACGTACACCCACACGTGCTCGCATACGCATACGTATACCCATACGCATACGCATACATACATACACACATGCGCATTCACCATCATGCACATGCACATACTCAGATCGTACCATACCATGACATGCCACACCAGAACAGACATGGCGTACATAATATACGCCTTGCTGTTTTTGAGAGAAAACGCAGCAAAGCTGTACTGCCCAGGAAGCTATGATCTACGACACATCTTAGCCAGTCGTTGCCATCAGCTCTCGCTTCCATGCAGCCGTATGACCAGTTTGCAATACCGACACTGCCAACCCTTAACCTCCAAAAAGTCTAACTCATGCGAGGGATGAATGCCAAGGCCAACCCAATCCATGGTGGTTCGACATCATGGGAGCGCAGCGAGCCCCCGACCCCGCCGGCTTCCGTGGACTTTAAGCCCACAAAGGGCGCATCGCGAGAAGGTAGCACCAGAAAAGTGCTGCCAGCTATGCTGGAGATGGAGCTGCGGAAGATGAGCTAAGAATTCAGCGCCCGTGTCGACCCGAGGGCCAAAGGTTTTGAGGCGTCGTGGTGCTTGCATATGTACACAAATCCGCATGTACACACATACATACACACAAAGACACATACAAAATTTTAAGCCAGACAGACAGCCAGCCAGCCAGGCCGGCCGCAGACAGACATACATACCTACATACCTGTACCTACGACCTACGTACCTACATGAGCACATACATACACACATGCGGCTTACATACATACATACATACAAACATACATACACAATATTACGTAGGTACATGCATACATACATGCGTACCCGCATGCCGACGGACATCCATCCATCCATTCATCCATCCGTCCATGCATAGAAGCAGGCATGCATTAATGCATGCATGCATCCATGCGTACATAAGAGCATATGTAGGCTATGTGCTCGGTTCATTCAGAAGTACCTGTGCGTATACATTGT
Organism: Symbiodinium sp. CCMP2592; assembly: GCA_905221615.1. NCBI lineage: Eukaryota > Dinophyceae > Suessiales > Symbiodiniaceae > Symbiodinium > Symbiodinium sp. CCMP2592. The sequence continues at coordinate 45,632 of CAJNDT010000530.1, forward strand.
TGGCATGCGTCTGTATGTTGTACATGCGTTAGTACATGCCTGTTTCTTCAAGTCTCTGCATAATCGAACAAGAAAACAGAGTTTTAGCGCGGCCACGAAACCTCCAAGTACTGTTGGATGGACAACTTCTGGTAGCGGCTGTTGGTCGCAACGGTCATGGGGTACCAGACCTGCGTGTGCATCCAACGTCGACTTTGCTACTACTGCAATCTGTAGAGTCGACAGCTACAGCTCACTGAAACTCAAACCAAAGCTGAAGTAAGGCACATCAGCAGCAAGACTCTTCCTGGCCTGCACCAGTAGCGTCTCCAGGAAGTTTGTGAGCCAGTAGCAGGCGGGGTCTGTGTTAACCACTGTGATGAGCACGGTCTTCGTCGGGACCACCTTACGCTTGAAGGTGCACGGGCTGAATGCAGCGTCGCAACTTCCAGGAATTCCAAACACGAAGCAACCTCAGCGCAAAGCAGTGCCCTCTGGGAGCGCCTGGACAGAGACCGTCCCGAGCGCAGGCTGCGTGCCGCAACTTGCAGCCGACAATGCGGTGCCTTGATCTTGACTGGCAGCTTGCCACCATGCTTCTCGAGAATGTACTCCCAGCCCTCCTTGTAAAATAGCTCCTCGGTAATTGCTTGAGGAACATCACACGCAGCTCGCATCCTGCACCTAAAAAAGCACATACAAGAGACGTCGAGAACCATAGCCCTGTTTGTAAGCATCGGGCTGGATTCTCACTTGTTCCATCACCGAAGTGCTGCGAATAGATCTTTGTCGCTGCATCAATCTTCTCTCGGGTAACCTCATGCCGTAATACCGAGTTGCAACCATGCGAAATGGCCGACAACAGCAGAAGGCATCCGGAGACGCAAATGCTTCAGTTGATTTTTTATCGATGCAAATAAATGGCTCATAGTGGCCGCTGCAACAGGCACAGCAAGATATGGCCGAGGTGCCACCTTCCCACTCAGGTAGCGCTTCAAGAAGTACTGCAGGCCTCAGGAACCAAATAGATTTGTGAGAGTCACAACAACGGCTGAACCAAACATCAAGACCCCGGCCGAAAAAGCAAACTTCATCCCAGCCCTCTCGATCGCAGCCGCGGCTTTCGAAGTAGCTGTAGACCTGACCAGTGCGGGGCATATCATCCCTTTTCGAAAGACCTCAAGGCTTGATAGCTTGGTCGCAAACGTACTGCGTCCCTGGAGGGTACTGACGCCAGTGGCTGACCTGCGCAGAAATCGGAGTTGCCGTGACCATGCAAGGATGCAAAGGATGCCTTGTAGCTGTCTGAGAGCAGCAGAATGTTGTCCATCCTCGGTCAGCTTAGCTGGCGCCCTCTGCGTCGATCTGGGAAGTTCCCTGAGCAGTCGGCCAAGACATGGTGCAGTGGCGGATGGCGGCGGCCCAGCCAAATACCTCCCTCGAAGCAAAAGCTGGAAAGGTGCCACGGTGCCAGGGTCGTCTGACATTTCAACTTGCGGTGATGCACTGACCACGAGATGCTACACCACCCACCCACCCAACGGTCGACTCATCTTCCGCGAGCAGCTGCCCAGCTGCTAGCCCTTGCACTTGCCGAAGTCTCGGTCGGTTCCGCCTTTGGCGCTCGCCGACTGCGAGAGGACGGCTGTCACTCTCTTGGACGGACCGAGTTTGGCGACGCCCGCCCCGTGCTTCGGGGCAGGCAAAGTGAGACAGTCTCGCTCTCAGGCGATCCCGAATCCCGCGCAGCTGAGCACTTTTTGCTCACGCAAAAGTGGTGTAAGGGCCTCCGCCGGACAGTTCCAACTCACTGCTCTCACGGAATCTTAGCTCTTTAGCTGCATTTGCTCTTTCAAGCTCTGAGGGAATGGCCGCCCGTGTCCCCTGAGCAGCTCACGACAGTTCTCGACGGCATGAAGAATCTAGACAGAGGCTTTCTGCGCATGCGAACGCGCTCGTGCACATGCACAGAGAAGAAGAAAAGAAGGAAAATAATTAAAAAAAAACGACTGGATACAACGAGAAGAAGAGGAGCTCAGAAGCTCAAGCTCACACAGCTCACTCACAGCTTCTCTCGCCAGGAGCTCAGGAGCCACAGCTGTTCTCGCCTGGTCCCGGTGAAGTCGCTTGCCGCGCCGCCGCTCTGCGGGCTCCCACTGAGAACCTCAAAAAAAAGAAGAAGCAAGGAAGCAAAAAGGGTTTAGGGATTTAAGGGTTTAGGGATCAGCGCAAGCAGTCAAGCGAAGGCCAAATCCTCTTGGAGGCACACTTTGGCCCCTCACCAAGGGAGCTGGGAGCATTGTACCTCAAGAGGACAGATGAGAAAGATCCGCCGTGCTGTGTCTTCCGGGATCCGGACGAACCAGGTCCAGGCAGTTTCGACATCTCAGTCACGTCGACATGAGATCTGTTCTGAGCAGCCTTGACAACTGCTGTGGTCGGGACCCAAGCTGCAGATGTGCTCTTCCCTGAAGGACACAAGGTCGAAAGATCAATCACTCTCGGCGTCTACCGGCCCCAAAGCCAAAGCCTTTGATGCCATTGACGGGTCGATCCTCCATCTGTTGCCCTGGCGCTCCGAGACGCTTTGAGACGTCCTTCCGTCGCGCCGCGGCACCGTGGCCTTGGTCTTGACGCTTCGCCGTGCCAAAGCCCCAGCCTGGCTGGGCACGCTGCACTCTACCACATTGTGCTATAACTTGCTACTTTTCGTTGTATAATACTATACATTTTTATATCATGATACTATACTGGTCTCCCTACGCTTTTGAAGGCTCGGCGGGAGGGCTCGGCAGCCGAGGCTTGGTCCGGCCAAGGGCTCCTTCCATGCTGCCGTACTGGGCCGGCCTCGGGGGAAGGGAAGAAGCTGAGAGCTGAAAGTGAGAGCACTCGCTTTCTCTTGGCCCACGGCCCAGGAACCAGGACAGCTCCGGCCTCGCCACTCGGAAATGCAGAGTAGGCAGGACAGCCAAAACGGGCAGTGCGTCAGCTTGCCTTCGCGGCCCTGCGAGGCAGAATGCTGTAGCGCGGCCTCGGCGTCTTTACGCAAGGAGCTTTGGCGTGGCGAAGTCGGCCAAGTCCCGTGATTTTAGGGGCTCCGCCCGTCAGGCTTCGCCTCCTGGACGTGCGCGCCTGGGCCTGGCCTTGCAGCGGAGACCAAAAGATGGCCATAACGTCATAACATGAGACAAGGCAACAAAATGACATGCACGCACATATGCATGTATGCATGCATGAATCTTATCCAGTCTTATCTAACCTAACGCAGACGTTCGACATGCAGACATCCAGACTTCATACATGCTTTGCCTACCTCCCCGCCATTCCCTGTCCACCCACCCACACATAGTGCAAATCTTGACAGGCCAAGAGACATAGCTGGGTCACTCTCAAGATCGGGTGATCCAGGCCACCGCCGCGGAGTGAGGGAATAGGCTCTGCCAGAGCCAATGTAGCCTCAGCATCTGCAGCAGGAGGCGAGACCACCAGCACGAGGATGCCTCCACTTAGAGCCCAACTGCCTGAGGCTCGTGGATACGCCCCCGGCCCAGGTACAACCAGCTGGCTGTTTACCTGCGGCTCTTTTTTGTGTGTGTGGGCCTTGCGATAAACCGGTAGGAACGAAGCTCAGAAAACTCGCCTCTCTGGGACCAGTTCCAAAGCCATATCCAGGACTTCGTCGATGGCGGGAGGAATATGCCTAGCCATCAGAGATTAGCACATCGCTGGAATTTACAGCAGCCTTCCGCGCCTCGGGCGGCGTGTCAGCGCCTCCATATTTGCCAGGCCTGCGACGTAGAGCAAAGCACGAGGCTGGCTCTCCTTTCCGGGAATCCCCTTGGACACCGACCCGGGCACTTGCGCTGCGGCCCGGAGGCTGCGGGTCTTAAACCTGGAGCATGGCGGCATGGCATGCTTGTTGGTATGATCTTTGCTCACAGCTCCCAGTCCCAGCCTGTCCCGCGCCCCACGGAAGGAATACTTCGGAGCACGGCGAAGAGTTGACAAGTGCATTACCTCGCATGGCATGAGGAGTTCGACTCTGCTGTCAGCATCTGGGGAGGCAATGCTGTGGCCGCGGCAGACTGGCCCACAGGCCCGCCCTGCGAAGGAAAAGCGCAGTGACAGTGTGGCTCTGGCGCCGTTCCCACTCCGACTCCGGCCTTCTCGCGCTTCGGCGTGGTCGCTCTGGCCTCGCAACTTCAGAAGCGGCTCACCCCAAACAGACGAGACACGTCACACCACGGCCATGCACCCTTCGCGCTGAGTTTGCTGGCTGCACTCGGCGAAGATGGCGGAATCCTTAGAGTTCACTCGATCCTCACAGCTGCACTGACTTGCATCTAAAGCAAAGACCAAGACATCCAAGAGGCTCCCCGGACTCTTCTGGTGGCACCTCCTGCGACTCCTGTCAATATCTGTCCATCTTCCGGGCAGAGTCAAAGACAACCCGACAAAACACGAATTGCCGTTCATAGATGTGCTCATAGGAACCAATGGCAGCTGGAGGATGCTCCTCTGACGGCTGTCCATTTTGTGCTCCTAGCAGCACGTGCTTCAAGGATCCAAAAGGCACTAGCAGCGGCTTCCCGTCATATCAGAACCAGATCCGTGGTCCTTTCGGAGACTTGTCTGACCCATTGCGAGGCGACTTCTCCATGAGACGCCGCACGCATACATTAATAGATCAACCCTGCATGCCAAAAAAAGCTATGTCTGTCGGTTGAGATGGTCCGGATGCAGTATGTCGCATCATGTCGCTAAATCGCTTTGCGACTCCCGAGGGCTCTTTGCCTCTCTCGGCTGTCCATAGTGTCCGGAGACCCACAATGGATCGCGCACACGCAGGAAGCATGCCGTCCCCATCAGAAAACAGGCATCCGCATTCCTGCAACCCCTGCACAGAGAGCTTTTTCCTGCGATTCGCCGAAGCGGACGGTGTCTAAAGCGGGAGTGAGAGCCCCCTCCGTTAACATAAAAGCCTTGCCTTAAGTGAAATCAGGAATGCAACTGCTTGAGTCCGTGGGCCGATGAATCATTCAAACCACTAGGCATACGCGGCACACCTGTCCCTGTGATGGTGAAACACAAACGAGATGTAAACAAAAGCATCAACCAACTTTCTTGATGATCTGCACGACGTCCTTGCCATCTGGAACCATCCAGCGGAGCAATGCAACTCGTTTTTTCGGGCCTCGTCCATAAGCTCGTGGTCTTTCCCACATCTTTGAGGATTGTGTCTCGCCTGGCAATTCAAAAATGGTGTTGGCCGAGGCACAAGTGTTCGCACCAAGAGCGCCGGCAGTGCGGACATTCCCCAAACGAGTGCGACTTTGAACCTTGGCTCCAAGCTCGAGCACTTCGAGCGCTTTCGTGCTCGACTCCAGGACATGGTCTAATCTGAGGCGAAAGCTGCGCTAGGAGAGACTTGTGTATCCGGACGCAGAAGTCCTGGCACGCATTCCGATCGTCTGTATCCCGACAGGGAGAATCGCCATACTTTGGATTCTCCATAGCCACGCGCGTGTCACCCGAGACACAAAAACTGCGATCTGGCGGCTGTCCCGTGATGATAAGTAACTGAGGTCCTCAATCTTGTTCTTCTCCGCTGGAAGAATTACTGGAGCCTTTGCAGTGGAGCACTCAGCAGCACAGCTGCTGCCGCTGCATCTGAGACGGCCACAGTGTAATCTGGAATCTGTCCTCGAGGTTTCGTGTAAATCCTCGCAGGGATGCGAGAAGAGGCTCGAAGATGCCGAGCGTCTCTCCCCAGATCCTTTGGTCCTCGCCTCAGTAGGCTCATGTATCTCCAGATCATCTCGACGAGTCCGTCCAGGTTCCACTCATGGTGTGCGCAAATGGGCACGTGGTGTGGCACCTGCGACAAAGTCATCTGACATCGCACAAGTCGGGCAGCTTCTGCACCTCAGCGATAATGTCGAGCTCTTCGATTGTGATCTGGTCGATCTTGTTCATGACGTAGACGCAGGGGCAATACTTCCGATTACCCTGATCAAGGAGCTCCATTTGCTGATTTTGCTGCGCACTACATCCTTGCAAGCTGTTACCATGTAGGTTTCTGAAGGTCAAGACTTTTTCTGCATCCACTTGCAGGCCTCAAGCGTGTCAATGATGTCGTCCATGGTGGCATCACATCTAATCGAGACTTGAGCATTGTTGATCTTATACTCTCGAAGAACCTCACGGTACAAGCGGTGCAGCATGAAGGGGGCGGATTCAAATCTGAGCTTCAAGCACCCATGATGCTCTCCTCATCACAGTCCTCTCCATGCATGATGGGCGTGTCTACTTGCAGATCTTTGCAGTCACCCGGAACATGGAGGAGTCCATGTTTCCTTTAGCACACAGCCCGGCGACACGTTGAGCGCGATCCCTCCCTTTTCCTGCAAAGCAAAACATGATCGACTGCTCAAGCTCATTCCGGCGACTTCAAGACATGCATGTTAAGTTGACGTCCCTCTTTTTGAACAGAATGTTCGGCGGCTTCTTGTTTAATCGAATCCTGATTGCAAGAAGACTTTACCCACGGATGCAGCAACGACTGCAGGCTGGGGTGCGCGCCCGAAGCCCTCGAGCTCATATTCGATCTTACGCTTGTGTAGAATCGGCTTCATTACATCCAACACCTTGGATGCACACTGAAGCGGAGCCAGTGACGGAAGAAACTGTGGAGAAGCTGAGGCGGCTTCTATCAGAATCAGGCTGCAGCTGTAGGCGACACTGATAACCTGGCAGAAACTTCGTCAAAGCACAGTCTTCAAGGACAGCGCATCGACGACGCGGAAGCGCCTGCTTACCTCGGCCTTTGCCATCCTTGGCTCCCTCGATGATCCCGGGCAAGTCCAACAGCTGGATCTTGGCCCCCTGCGATTTTCAACTTTGAGCCCCTGCAGATTTAGACTTTAGGGGATCCCTAAGTCCACCTTGTAGTTGAAAACGCCGGGGACACAGGTCAGAGTGGTGAACTCATAGGAGGCAACCTGGCAGGGACGAGACGCACAAACTGCATGAGCTCGTCCCTAAGCTGATCCAAGCCTCACTGGCACTTCCTGTCATCTTGTTTAGCAATGTCGACTTGCCAACCTGTGGACAGCCACATGCTGCCGCTGTAGACACGGTAGGCAGGTGGCTGAACATGTCACCGCCGGAACTCCGTGCTTATCACACATAAACAAGCCGAGACATGTCACTCAGCGCTCTGCCTGCACAGCGCTCACGAAAGGATTCTTTGTTCCGGAGCGGTTGGTAGCCACATGAGTCACTACAGTGACTGCAGGAAGCAATGCTTTGCAACCGTGCACCAAGGAAGCCCTGAATGGCCCTGCTCGTGGTGCTCGTGGCCGAGGCACGGATGGGAAGCCGATGAGGCCAACTCGAGCATCTCCGGTCTTCGAGACCTGAGCTTCCCGATGGCGGCCCCCACGGCCGGTGCCGGGTCCCGATCCCGGCCTCGAAGCCCTGCTGTCCTCCGCCTCCCCCGCTACCTTTCGTGCCCTCGGACACGATCGACGCCCGAAGCTTTGCAAGCTTGGCCTGCGGGCGAAAAATCTTCAAGCAGACGAAGCTCTCTGGGCTTGGTCACCAGCCTTGAGGAGGCCCAAGTGGGCATTTGTCGCTTTGTTTTTCTGAGTTCTGGCCATTTCGGCCTGGGACCAGTACTGATAGTACTGAGTACTGCATAGGGCCGCAGACAAAACCCTACATGCCGACCTCGATCTCAGCGATTTTCTGCAAAGCACTCATGGCTGCAAAGTTGCAGCCGAGTGCCTCGAAAAAGAGCAAACATGTGTGTGCATGACAGCGGTGTGCTAGCAGAGGCGCACCTGAAGGCAAATTTATGCGGCTCCTGGTTCGGCACGAGCGCACTGGCTACGCCCTCTTGAGCATCGAGCGGCGCACCAAGGAATGCTTGGAGTTGTCCCGACCCTTCCTAACAGAGAATAAGAAAACTCACGCAGAAACTGAGCCTTTTTGATGGAAAGCTGAGTCAGCCGGAGATTCAAGCGCAAAGCCTTGACCCCACACAGCTCCCAAGGCTGACTCAGAGAGCAACCCCTTGCTTCTTTCCCCCACCCACCAAGCACAGAGCCAGCAGTCAACTTAGAATTTACTGAATACAGGACCACTTGCTTGGCTGCAATGAATGCACTGCCCCTGTGCGCACTTCTGTACAAAGAAGCTCATCCGTCTTCAACGGCATGAAGCGCCTGATTCATGAAGCCAAGCCCATAACTTCAGCGGTTCCCTGCCCTGCTTTAGAGTAACATGTTGAACATCTCCCTCCCTCTCCCATCTCTCCCCAGCTACTCGGCATAATGAACCCGGGATCTCTATTCCTGCGGGTCTGGCTTGGAAAGCTCTCGCTGTCCCTTGCTGCTGCTCCGAGCCGTTGTCGCTGAGCCGTTTCAGAACATGAGCTGTTTCGATCTCCAAATTTTGTGCCTCTGGTGTCTACGCCCTGCAGCAGGCGCAGAGGTTAGGCACACTGTAGAAAAAAGCGGTCCAGATCTCAAAACTGGCCCGGGCTTCCTGTTCAGGCCGAGAGAGCCAAATGTGCCATGGTGCCCTGGTGCCCTTGCGTGATCGGCTTCCCTAAGGTTTTCTCTCCCTTGTGCGGCCATGGCCCGGAGTCCTTTCGACCTGGTGGGCGACAGCACGACTTGCATCGTGGCCGTGCAGAGCCCCCCCCCCCCCCCCCCCCAGTTTTTCAGCGTAGGATGCCGCGTCCCCCAAACGCAAAAGCAAAATGACATGACGTTAGCATACGATTGCGAGCTGCCATATTGGCCTTCAAGCTTATTTTTCTATCTTGCAGAGAGGCTCCGAGCTGCACTTTGATCTTAAGAGGCGGACATCCAAGCTTTAAGACTCCAAGATTTCTTGAGTTTGCCGGTGGCCATTGTACCATTTGGTTTCAATCTGGGCTTGCTGCCAAAGGTTTTTCGAAGGGCTCGCCACTCGATTGTCTTGGATTCTCTCTTGTGATTTCAAGTTTCCATCTTGACACCTCGGGTAAATGTCTGCACAAGCTGATTTAATAGTTTTGAAAACCCTGAAGTGGCCCCTGGCCTGTTACGCTCCCGCTCGCGAAGCAGCGGATGCTTCCTGACACCGCAACAACTGCGGGCCCCCCCCTGCTCAGCTCTTCGCTTCTGCCAAGCAGCTTCCATGAGCCGCTCTAGCTCCAGCTCCAAGTCATCTCGGGATGGCTTCACCGTGTCAGACTGTCCGCCTCCACCTCTGCCGGAACAAGGACATGGGGCCCCTTCGGCCACGCACAGGCGGGCAGCCTTCTCGAGGATTTCCCGTCGCGCTGGGAGAGATCTCCTCCTGGTTGCTGCACCATGTGCACTCATGCGGGGTCGGGTCGAGTCACCTCCATGAGTCTCTCCAAATCCAACTCCAAGTCATCTCGGGACGGCTGAACAGGCTCGTCTTGCCCTGCGAACGGAGAGCGTACTGTAACTTCTTTCAGCTCCGACGAGTCTTTCTCCGTGCCTTGTGAGGCGCTGGCTTTGGCGCTCGGGGATATCTCATCCTGTCCGCTGCAAGCGTGGGGAGAGCTGTGCTTGAATACTCTCAAGCTTCCAGGATCCGTAGCCCACCAGACACGCCCACCAGATGCACTCAATGAAACCCACAACAGCAACCTGCAGTTCCATCGGATGGCCTCCATGAGTCGCTCCAGATCTAGCTCCAAGTCATCCTGCAAAATGGCGCAGGGGCGGAGGTCACGGTGCTGAATCGCTGTGTGTCCCGCCTGTGATTGCTGATTCATGGTATCGGCCTGCCCACCTTGCAGCTGCACAGCAAAAGCAGGCAGTTCCTCAGACGTCATTTCCAGCCTTGCGATGCCGCCGCAGGGGCACTTGCGGGCATCTCTTCCTTCATGTACACTGGGCAATCCAGAAAACAGCATGAAACGAAAGGCTCCAAGAAACTGCAAATGAACCCAGAGAGCCAACGCATAAAAGTTCTTCACAACTGCTCGCTTCGGGCCTCCATAAGCCGCTCGAGTTCCAATTCCATGTCATCTTGGGAAGGTATCGGCATCGTCGGCTGGCCTGCGCGTCTCACAGAGTTTCACACACTTCCAGATCTAGTGAATCTAGTGCCACCTTCTGCAGTTCCTGCTGCGCTTTCTACAGTCTCAGCCTGCGGGACCAGAAGCTAAGATGCGTCACAGATGTGATTGTGCGTTGCCGCGCAGCCTTGTCCAACATGGTGGGCGGAGCAAACGCCTCAAGAAGACATTGCATACAAAAGCGAGCTGGGCTAGCAAGATGCAACCACACAAATGATCTGCAACTGTTCTCTTCCAGAGCTCTCACACCTCAAGTAACAACGGCAGCCATGTGGCGTCCGACGACGCGGCCACCGTCAGGAGTTAAACAGAACTACTTGAAATCTTCTGTGAGCTGCATGAGCTGCACGCGCGCCGAGCGCGTCTTTAGAAAGTCTGTCATTGAATTAATGGCTCAGCGTTGAGAGGCCTTCACCACATCCTTGAAGTCCATCAATGCCTGGTAAGCTGCCTTGGCATCCGCGGCATTTACCTTGGACATCATGTAAGGGCCGACATCCTTGCCCAAACTGAACTTGTTGAAGGCATTGTAGACGTCCATGGTCTGCGAAGCCGGCACGGATGAAATCATATGGCCTATGGCTGCATTGATGGCGGTATAATCCGCAAGCGTCGCCACACCTTTCGAGTCCATGTTGGCAATGGCCTGGCTGTGCGCCAAAACACCCGTCTTCAAAGCTGCTGGGTCCATTGAAGCACCCATCTTCAGCATGGTGTTGATGGCCTGCATATGTCCCAGGGATGCAATGAGTTGGTTTGATTGAACTTTGCTAGGGTTGTTTTCAGGGAAAGGATTGCTAGGCTCTTACCTTAAATGCGGGGGCGATGGCCTTAAGCACATCCAAAGCATTCTGCGTGGGCAGCTTGGCATACACATCGGAGGTCCAGTCGATTTCCTTCAGGAAGGGATAAGACTTCTCCGACAGCACCTTCGCCGCATCATCGATCTTGTCCGCATACGCAGGAGCTGCGCCTAGCATGCCCAGTGCTCCAGCCCCCACGGCCGCAGGGGCCACGGTGCGAGCAAAGCGGGCGGGCGCAGGCACAAAAGCCGGCAGGCTGCAGAGGCAAAGCCCCAAGATCAGGATTGCAACTGCGCGTGCTGCCTTGGCCATGATTCAAGAGCTCCTGCAACGGCTTGCCGGGAAGTGACCTCGAGCCCAAAAGCCTGCACAGAGCAGTCTGGGGCTAGCATCGGCTAGGAGCACGACCAACAAAATACAGAAACCGGAATCATACAGATCAAGTGGGCAAGCGCTTGGGTGCCTGTATGAAGTATAGGGAGAGCTACTGCACAGCATAAAAGCAGCACCAAGCCCCGCCAGTCCCGCTCACTGATTACATAAGAAGAAAGACAAGCGCAAATGACGAGGCCTGGTCTTTGACCGTCGCAGCCACACTCGCTGCCTTTACACGATGCCAAGCAGTCGGCATTTTAGCATCGTCTTTCGCAGTTGTCCGCTGCTTCCATGTGCATGTGTCCCTCACTGCTTCTGAAACTCATCACTGCAGGGACAAGTGGAACATGGTTGCTGGCTCGCGAGTTTCTGGCTCGCCTCATCCCGGGCCGTGGGAGCAGCAGTCGACGCCTGACAGATTAGGGCAGGCAGACGTCGTGCCTGCTCGCTGCATGCTGTACTCTGCGGAATCAGATATGTCCAACCCGTGGGAGGCTCGTGGTCGCTGTGGGTGGATGCACTTGCAGGCCAATCAGTGTTGCTTTCACAAAATTGCACGCTGCAGAGCTGAGTTCGTGGATTCGCTTGCAAAGTATCGCAAACTGGCCAGGCACATGTGTGGATGGGTTTGGTTTGTAAGCATGTGAGCTCAGGCTTGTGGCTGGGAGGAACAGGCTTCACACAGCCTTCACCATGGACTACCGAGATTCAATGCGTTTCAGTGTCATCCCCATCTCAGGCCTGTTTTTTCATAGCTCAGCCACTTGTTTGTGATGACTTGCCGGGACGAATCAAGAACATCAAGACGTACCATCGGAGGTCTGGAACATCGCCGTTCCGTACTGCTTGAGACTTGTTTGTTAGCGAACCTCATCCATGGCTGTGGGAGCAGCTGGAGCAGCCGATGCCTCAACTGGCATGCATCAAATCATCCGACCTTGTGACTCCCGCCATCTCCCCGCCTTGACGTCTGCAAAGCTCGATGCCTCTTCAGCCGTTCTTGTGCACTGCAGGACACGTCCGTGCTTGTTCAGCTAAAGAGAGAAGTGCTGCCCCACACATCTTATCTTGCAGCATCTGTCAAGCCGAGAACTAGTGCCCCCAAGAGCGCCAGTGACCACTAGTGCATAAGCAGGAGCACAAAGGCACAATAAAACAAAAACAGGCTGCAGTTGAGGATGTTGTATTTGGAACGTAGCATGCAAGGCCGTACAAAGCATGTGGAGGTGAGTGGAACGCTCATGTGGTTATGGTCGTCGTCGTCGTCGCCACCACTCTAGTCACAGCCGCAGGAGGGGGGGGCCTCGTCGGCCGTGGGAGCAGCGGTCGAGGCCTGTTCCATCGCACAAAGAGCTCATGAGCCTCTCACCAAAAACCCAATGAGAGACCTCATCGCGGGCAGTCGGAGCTGCGCTGGCAGCCTCTTGTCTAGTCTCCACATTTGATGCACAGCTCGAGGGTGAGCAAAACCAAACCTTGTCCATGGCAGCGGACGCAGTGGCCGTTGGCGCCTGCAAGCGCCAAGACGTGACAATTAGGCACTCGCATCTCGCTTTTCGCCTCCCGAATCCCAACTGCTGGGAGCTGCACGGACGCAGCTGCAGTGGGCGGATCCAACTCAGTCGGCAAACTGTCGTAGGCTGCATCCAGCCTCGGCGTCGAACCATGCAGGCAACGCACCTGGCACCGAACTCTGAAGGGCCCGACAGCCTTTCCAAGTCTTCTTCCAGCATTTCGTCGTCCTAAATCACTTCAAGCGGGCAAGATTCTGGCGACATGTCAGTAAAGCTTGATGCAAGGCGACACCGTTGGGCGCATGCATGTGACCGAGATTGACAGTGTAGTAAGTTGAGAGCTCAGCCTGTTCGGTCTCAGCCGCTGCATCTTTGCCAGAAGAGGCTTGCGTTGCTGGCTTGCCTGACGATGTACTTTTGAGAGGCATTCAGATTCCTTACGGATGTCTGCTTCACCCGATAGCAACGCTTCTCTGCCTGCGGCAGATGGGTCTCCCATGTCCGCATCACCGTGGACCTCACCATAGAAACTTCGCAGAGCCCACCATAAAGGGGATTTCACACTTCACACCTCTCCAAACTCTCTCCTCGCCTTGGCCTTCTTTGCCGCCGGCTCCTCCTTTGAAACCTGGCTGGCGGCCGGCAGGGCTGGGCGGCCGGCAGGGCTTTGCTGCGCTTTTGATCAAAAAATGGGTGCAGTGGCCTCGCCCGCGGCACCCCGGCCTGAGCTTGAAGTTTTAATGTCCAAGTCATCTTTCTTTTTTGGCACGGTACGAAGATCAAATCTATGCGCTGAGCATGCGCTGCCGCTAGCTGTTGGTAACATTCGCATAGTACGGTTGCGCGGAACCCGGTAAGTGACCAGACAGATCGTGTGCGGTAAACTGCAACAACACAGCCAATGGCTGACTGAGCATGGAGGACTATGCGAAAACGGTAGAAGGGTAAATGCAAATCAACCATAGATGCAAAGATACGAGCAACATATCCTATACCTTACGTGCTAAACGACCTTAAGCCCTAACCCCAAGACCCCGAATGCCCGCCCACAACCTAAGCCTCAAACTGACTCGAACCGAAATCCCAAGTATCAGAAACTGAACAGCAACCCTAAACCCGATAGCCCCAAATATTGAACCCTATCCATTGAAGTGCCAAATGCCTTTCCCTCTGCGCGTTTTTGTTCATGACCCCACTGACCCCAAGCCCAAATGCGAGTTTCTGAAAATAGGGGACCCCGTTTTAGTACCCTAAATAGTATGGCATCCGTATTCAAAGGACCCCGAAATAAGGTACCCCTTACTTTTGGAAACTCCCAAATCATCAGCTGGCTTGGACCGGTGCCGGCGCCTTTCGCTGGCATCAGGCCCAGCTCAATCAGGCGGCGACGGACCTGCGATTTGAAAGGCTCTGGAGATCATGAGCTGAGCAAGCTACTTGGGTATCAAGCGATGAGGCTTCAGGGTATCAGAGGGTCAGGTCTTATGTTTCATGTTGCGGGTTTAGTGCTGCAGCTTCTGTTTGAGCATATTTGAGCATGCGAAGCTGCGAAAAGCTTTCATGTAAAGCACGCACCTACGTCTGTGCGTGTATGTATTTATCTGCACATGCATATACGGCACAAGTACGCACATGCACACCAATATGAACACACCCATGCTTACAAACTTGCGCACGCAAACACACACATGCACATGGATGCACTGAATTACACTGCATACCAGGCGTGTGTGCATACATGGATTATATATACGCTACACACATATAAGCTACACACGTACTACAGCGCGTGTCAGCACACAGATACCCACGTACATAGCTTATGCGCACTTGACACAAACACACAGATAGAGTGTCTAATGTGTGTCCTCAAAGTCACGTTCACACCTACACGCTCGAATGCGCGTTGCAGGCATGCACGACTTACATATCTGCATCATGCATATTGGGGATATCTACATCTGAATCTAGATGCTCATATACACATACAGTATCTCGACATATATGCGTGTATGTATAGTATGTAGATGTGCATGTACATGTTGCCTCGACTTACTTCGCTTTCTTTGACATGCATGATTTCTATTGCCACCTGCTGTTGACAAACAAACAGCACAATTTCAGGACATATTACACAGTGTGACGTCTGCTTGCAAGTCAAGGGCGTAGTGATTAGGGCGGCGCCTGCACAGCCGTTCGATTGTTGTCTTCTGGCAGCTCGGCGACCAACACTTCTGCACAAAGCGGATGCTCTTTGTACCTTCATTGAACTCCCACTCGTTTAAGCACTGTCACTCTGGCATGAGCTGGAACAGCACGTGTAGCAGACACACAAGATGGCCACTGACGCATCGAACAGAGCCGAGGCACGCCGGGTAGCACCGCCGCAAAACGGCATCCTCCTCCTCTGTCCAGCCCTGTCCCTTCATCACATCGGCACGCCTAAGCGCAGCGATGCTCAGCGGCCCACGATTTCGCAAAATCTCCCCACACTTGGTGCGGCACTGCTTCTTCATTGCTGTCAGCGTATCTCCAGCATCCATCCTGCCGGTAGCCACGACCCAGGCTTGCGCACAAACATGAGTGGCTTCGCCAGATTTCGCTTCAACGGTCCTGTCCAAGATTCGTCGATAGGCTTCTTCTTCGTAATTCGTCAATATAGCACCGAACTCAACAGCGCAGGTCCTGACATTTCCGTTCAGTGCAGTTTCAGATGTCTTCAGTCTGCGAGGCCAAGAGTGCTCTTAGCTCCAGGCTCCAACTGATCCTTTTGGCTTTCCTGGATTTTGGGGAAGAGCCTGAAGCTAAGTCGTTAAACACTAAAGGTCCACGGTTATCAGCCAATCCAGGTGACTGAGCACGTGGCAGTTCCCCAAAGACGCATTTGTTGGTATCGGCACACTTGAAAAACTCGCGCAGGATGAAGCGGAGCAAGCCTGGCGGATCGGAGAGCAAGCTTAGCTGTTTCCCAGAATATCCCAGAATGTCGCTGCTCTCAACATCTGGGAGGAGACCCAGAAGGTCTTTGTACTTCTCTGCATTCTTCGTGCTGATCAGCAGTGGATCGGTCATGATTCTCTGAATGCCTGCTGCAAGAATAAGGATCGAGAATCTAGAGTTTAGATCTCAGGCATGGGTGGCTTCGCCAAGGCAGCCACGCTGGAAGTAGGAGACCTCGAAGAACAAGACGATGTTGGTGGGATGTGCCTCGCTGCGAGGCACACTGCAGGCATTGCTCAAGGAAACCGAATGCCTTCTCTCCATGGTACCTGCATGATGCTGTGGATCAGCTTTACGAGCATGGACTGGAGTGTCGGTGTATGTCGCTTGTACCTCGTCCGACGCAATCTCACCCATGACGCGAATCAAAACCTTTGCATTCCGGTTCACTTCTCCAACAGGTGGAAGAGGTTTTGCACGACTCTCGAGTCGGCGATGCCTCGGCAGGAGAGGCTTGGTGGGAGGAAGGGGCAGAGCGCAAACGCCAATCACAACTTGCGAGCAGCCTGTGATCTCCTTCTCCACCGATGTGCTGGAACGCGTCATCTGCACTCCACGAAGCCGCTCAACCTCGACAGTCCATGGATTCAATCACGGCATGGCCCACATGCTGCCGGACGCCGAAACATCAAGGCCAGCTCCTGGAACTCAGCCTCGGCACCCCTGCAGGTCCGTCTCCGTTCTCTTGTCAGGAAAGCTCAACTGTGGACACGCCTGGCCTGCTGCCTCGTGTCTGCATCAGCATTGTTAAGTTGTGCCAAACCTGCATGGGCAGACGGGCACGAAAGCTTCCTTCAGAGTGGAATCCCATGCAGACGCCTCCACTGAGTAGGAGAGAATGCGAGGATCATGCACTGCAGAGTTCAAGTTCTTCATGATCCATGCGAGGTGTCCCAAGACATCCTCCTGTTGCGGGACCCGGGAAGAAGTCCAATCGAACTCTGACACAAAAAGCGATGTTGTGGCCTTCACGGTGTGAGTGACCAAGAGGTCTCCACAGTCTCGGGTGTCAGAGCCCTCGCACCTTGATAAAAGGCCCAGACAATACCGTAATCGTCACAAATCAGCTGCATGCTTTGCAGGTGAGGTGAGTTAACGTGCTCGCCGACTGGGACGAAAGCCCTGTCATGACCTTGATCGTCTGGACTTGTGCTGCCAGCGCCCGGAGAACGATGACCAAGAAAGACGAGTGAATTTGGGCGTTCTGTCAGCGCATCCGCTTGAGCTTGCCGCACCCGAACATTTTTTGCATGGGCCTTGCCGTATTCACGAAGCCGAGCGGTAGTAAACTGGATCATATCCAGATCCTGGCACATGTCTTCTCGCTCGCCATTAAGAAACTGAACCTAGGCGTAATTTGCAAGCAACTGCGTGAGTGAGGTCACGGCAATCGCTCCCTGGATCACGGCTATGTCCATGTCAGGGGGCCTCACGCAGGAACACCTAAGGACCTATACTCTCCAACCTATTGTCTCCAAACTAGCGAACAAGCCCCCTTCTTGGCGGCAAGCGTTGAGCTCGTTTTCTCCGCTTCCTTAACCTGTTACCCGAGCGGAATAACAGCTGCAGCATGGAGCGTGTCGAGGCTGAATGGCAGTTGGGCATCTCAGCTACGAATCATCGGATGCTCCCACCTGCATTGCATGCTGGACACGGTGGAACTCCAGGAACCAGCAAATGAAGTTCAGCAGGTGTGGCCTGTGTGCTCGCAGTAGCCATGTCGAGCAAAGCTTCCAACTCAGGACCGCACATGTCGAATTCTGATCCTTCTTCTTGTTGGCTTGGTTCTTAGCCAGCAGTCCATCGTGTGCTCAAGTGGCAGATGCACAGCTTTGCTGCAATAGAGAAACAGATGGGCTGTGGCTGGGCAGCATGCTGACTTTACAGCTGCTCCGCATGATGCTCACGAGTGAACTGAAGGAAGTCGAGCAGAGGTTCTCGAAGAAGGTACGGTAGCCTGGCACGTATTGATGCATTCGTGCTCTGACATGTGCCCCTGGATCAGCCCAGGTGATTTGCAGAATGTGGCGACCTTGAAGGATCTTGAGCGGGTGGTACATGCGGTCGTCGAGAACTCCCCGCCTCAGTTCAAGCACCCGGCTGTGACAACCCTTTCCAGTCCCAGCGATACGGGATGGATCGGAGGGAGCGGACCCCCCTTGGATGCAGGCACATGCGGATTGACCTGGTTGTACTCCCGAACAGACCTAGGCGGCTAGGCGGTGGAGGATAGCTTTCTCTCGACATGCTCAAAGCTATCGTAAGCTTCTGGATGTATCTTGTGTATGCGTACACAAGGCGCTCGGACTGTCGGAAAAAAGTGCTCGCGGCTCGCGCACACTCTGGCCTCTTCTTGTGTGCACCGAGTTCTCAAACAGTGTCTCAATGTGAGCAGAAATTGTCGGACTACTTTTTGAAGTGTCTGGTCAGTCACAAACAGTGGGCATGTGAGAACGAGAGGAGTTACCGTCGCAGATGCACGAAAAGACACATTATGAACGCGTTCACAGCGAAGAAAACAGCTCTTAGCTGCGGAAACCGAAGGCTCAAGGTAAACCATGCAGTCTGCAGAACCACCTGAATCTGTGCGAGCACAACGCAGTGGCAGCGCTGAGATCCTGGCCCTTCACATAGATCCACGAAAAAACGACTGTGGAACATGTTGGTCTTCTTCCCGCTCGCTTCAGGATTGCGGAACTCTTTCTTGAGAAGCCTGGGAGGACAGCTGTGGTTTCTGTCATCTGGGCAGCTGCAAGGTCTGGGAATCTCGCACGCCGCTCTTCTGCATGATGTTGTTGTGCTGCACGGACGGCGTCAACTTGGGGGACCAGGCTGCACACAGTACATGGGAAATTTCCTTGTACGTTCGCTGGACAGAAGGCAAGAAGAATCTTGCATGCCACGCAACCATCATCGAGCCGTCACGAGACATTGTCGCCATTGACCTGCGCTGAGTCCACTCATGGCTTGAGGCGAAACTCCTGCCCGAGAGCATTTCAATTAGTGATCCGTCTGAGGCATGAGCGTTCCGAAGCGGCTATGCCTGGAAGACCTCGGAAGTGCGGCTGCAGTTCCTGGTGTGTCAGAGAAGCATGGTCTTGCGCGTGATGCTGTGTGATCAATAGGCCCGCGGCGGCGGCGCCATGAGCTGACAGGGACACATGTGAGTTCATGTGACGCCGTGCTCGAAGACGTCTCTCTCACGGCCCGAGCCACCTTCTGGTCGGCCTTGTCCCGCGCCAAGAGGTCGGCCAAGTCGCTTTTCGGCCTCAGGCGTCAAACTTTGCGAGCACGACGCACAGGCGAGCCATGTCGAGCTGAGCAGAATTCCGGGTTGCATTCCGAGAGCCGTGCTTGCTTCGATCCTTGTTGCTTGTCAGCAATTCCTTCAGTGCAAATGCCATGGATATGTCAGGGAATCAGTCACTTGTACCTCGACGGGACGTGTCAACTCCTTTTCATTACAGCCGACTCCGCTCTGTATGGATTTCTATTCGAAAGGTTGTGCTGACCGGAAAATGGTCTGAAGGATACCGGCCACTTGCCATGGAATCGATGATTACCTTGCTCTGTAGTGGCTGTAATCTCGTGCAGCCTGTATTTCCTGGTAACCCATCCAGGAAGAGAATCCAATCAATGTAGCGGCTGTCATAGCCCCCTCCATGTGACAGATCAACCGTGCCGTCCCCTCGATCTTCGGCAAACGATATGCCTTGCCACTTATGGATCGTGCTCTGCACGCCACCGGTATCCAGCACACCCTCGCACCGGAATGTATCTTTCAGCGGGCGAGCTGCTTGAGTGGTTGGGCCAGGATTCCCCATCAGAACAGCGTATGGCTCACTGGACTTCGGGGAGTTAAAATCGCCACACAGAATCTGGGCACATGCAGGCATTCTCTCTGAAAAGCGCGCAATGGATTCAGAAATCATACGGGCTGACTCCAAGCGGGCAGTGGAACCTTGATGGTCAAAGTGAGTGTTCAAGATTCGTATCAATCCGCCAGACCCCAGGATGTCGAGCAATACCGCCTCACAGGTCCGCGGGAACCGGGCATCCCAACTTGGGATGCCATCAGGGACACCTGAGGATGACAACCAGAAGACCGAGTAGTCCAGGATTTTGGCGCGACCTGTGTCAATGATAAAGCCAGCTGACTCGTCGGGCTCGTTTGGCAACCGTGATGTGGCCTTCCACTCGTATTTGCCATCCAGATGTAGACAAATGTCGCGCAGCATTGCAACCGTCGCTTCTTGCACACATACAACGGCAGGTCTGTATTTCGCAATTAGGCTTGCGACCCCTTGGCGTCTTTCCGGCCAAGCATTGAGAGAGTCCTCCTCCTCAACCTTCTCAGTTCGCAGGTTGAAGCTCCAAACTTCGATCTCGCAACTCGAGGCGTCACCTTTCGTGGCGCAAGTCCTAGTCCTCACAGTTTTCAAGCGCGAAAACCTGGACTGCCGGAGCGAACCCAAGGCAAGCATGGGGATGGGGCCCCCGAGGCCGCCGAGCCACGAGGTGAGCCTGGGCCTGGAGATTCTCGACTTAGAGGGGCGCAACGGAGGTGTGCGTGCACACGCTTGAGTCGCATCTGAGCTGCTGATGACAAGACCGCCCGGCAAGCAAGCACCCGACAGACGACACGAAACCCCGTGGCCAAGCTTGAGCATACTCAGCTGACACTCTTAACTTGTTCGTCACATCGGTCGGAAGGTTTATTGCCTGCAACCGTATGGGACGGGGCTTAGCAACCTGCAGTCCACCGAATATATTGAAGCCAAGTCGCGTCAGGATCGAAGTGGGTGCATATATGATAAAGGATGTCGGCAATCGCCCAGACCTGCCAAAGGAAGGAGCCGAGATGCTGCTGTAGAGCCTGCAACACAAGGCGTATCAGGCCCTGGCCTGCTGAATGTCCTCTTGCTGCTGCTGCACAAGTTCGGTTGCGAGGAGCATGAAGAAGGTTAGCACGCCTGAGACTCCACTGAACGCAAGACCTCCTTTGCACTTGCAGCTGCCGCATCGAACCTTCTTCGCAAAAGTTGCGAATGAAAGTCATCCTGAGAGCAAGGCTGGTGGGCCAGCCGGAATCCGGAATTGAGGCAGGATGCAAAACTGAAAACTCGAAGGCTTCGACGAAGCTCAGGTCGAGGTAGCTGAAAGATCCAGCATGGGGAACGGCATGCGAAATCGGAGCTTTCAGTTCTCAAACTTGATGCTTTTGCGAGCAATGGATGCCAGGAGTAGTGTTGGCATCGCCCGGTGAAACCGAAATAGGACAAGGATGGCTGAAGGACCTTGTTTACCTTGTTTGCCGTGCTTGCCTCGTTTTGGCCATCGCTGGACAGAAACCCATTCGAGACTTTCGGAGGACAGCCGCACAAACAAAGATCAGCCGGAGTACGACTCCCCAACGGTCCTCGGCGCTTGCGAAACAAACCGTGAGCTTTCCCTTCAGCCGTCTCCTCTGGCTGCACTATGTCGCTTCAATGGACAGCTACTGATGCTGTTCCATGCCCGCATGTCTGTCACGTGTGGATCCTTTCTCTCTGCGATGGAAAGCGGATACCTGCATTCTCCTCACCGCGTGTGCGACCGAACAGCTGGAGAGCACAGCGGCTTGGTTTCGCATTGTCGCAAGATGTCACCGGCAGCTTCCGGCACAGCAGATTTGAGCAAGCACACACTACGCCGTGCACACAGAGAGGAACCCGGAGCGACTCAAGCTCTCTGCACGGAGCAGTGATGAGCGAAGGCTCTTTCGGAAAGCTGTGGCCGTCTTCGATGGCTAAGGAGCTGGCTGCATCCTTCCTCTGAGGGGCGTGTAGCCTGTGTCCCCCGGACCTGGATCCGGGACCTGTCAGCTTGAGCATGGGATGCGTTTGGTGGGCTCTGGGTCTGGCCGTCCCAAGCGTCTTTTCGGGCCCCGGCAGACACGAGATTTCGCAGCAGGAACAGGACATCCTGTCCCAGCAAATGCTTGGTGCCTCCCGCAAGCGTGCGGCGCTAAGCGGCTCCTTGAAGAGGTGCGCGCTGGCCTCGAGAAAAGCACATCCATGCCAGCAAAAGAAACATATGTCGCTAGGTCTAGGTCTAGGTGGGTCCGGGTGGCCTCTCCATCCAGAGCTCCTACGAGCAGTCGAACGATCATGGTGAAGATGGTCGGGTTCGTGAACGCCTCCTTGTAGTCCTCGCTGCAAGGCTTCGGAGGTTCAGAGCAACACAACCACACGAGACCAATATGATCCTGCATATGGCGAAGCTGTTCCCGCTCTTGCTCTTGAAGCATTTTGCGATCTGCAGGAGGGGGGCCGTAGATTCCTGACATCCGGAACCCAGGTGAGCCCTGAGAAGCAAAGCAATTCTGGATAAAACCTTTTGTTCCGGCCTACCCGCATTGTGAGAAGGACCATCAGCTTCAGCAGATGGGAAGCTAACTCCGAGTCCTGAAGGAAGGCGGAGGCTGCCCTAAGTCCTAAGACTTAGGCTACCCGTCATCTTGTGATTACCATAAACCAGGAGAATTTTGTGTGGAGATAGATACATGGATAGATAGACAGGTAGGCAGGCAGGCAGAGATACACAGACAGACCGACAGCCAGACAGACAGAAAGATAGATGGATGGATATACGCCTGCAAACGTACACATACAAATATGTACATATATGTATACACACATATATACACATATACATACATACATACATACATACATACATACAAACAACCGTCGCACTCTTAGCTCTGACGCCAAACTGGACGACTCTCTTTTTCGTCGTGTGGATGCATAGCGCTGAAAGCGCCGCTCGGCGCGCAGGTTCAGGTCCTACAGCCGGCGCCGGGTGCGCATTTCAGCACCGGCCCGCTGCGGACTGACCGCCGCCGATCCCTAAGGGTGGCGTGGGTGGGAGAAAAGCTTAGGCGAAGGTCGCGTCGAGCCAGAGTGCTGAAGGCAGCTACGCCGTTCACGGTTGTTACTGCGCACACAAGTGTGCTACACAACAACCGTCGCACTCTTAGCTCTGACGCCAAACTGGACGACTCTCTTTTTCGTCGTGTGGATGCATAGCGCTGAAAGCGCCGCTCGGCGTGCAGGTTCAGGTCCTACAGCCGGCGCCGGGTGCGCATTTCAGCACCGTCCGGCGCACCCTGCCCCACTACGCGCCGGCTCAGAGAACCAGGAAGTAGAGCAGGAGTCCAAATCGGCCGCCGCCGCATCCACTGCATAGACGATGTCGTCGACCGCTTTCGCCAGGATGTTCATGATCGTCGACGCCGGGGTGTGGACCCTCGTCCACCCTGTGCCCGGGAGAAGTCGTCGCGGGAAACTGCGTCGGCCACATTGGCTTTCGACGGTACCCGCCGGAACTGGATCAAGGTTCCTTTCTTCGCCGCCAGGGCCCAGAAGGCCGCCAGCAACCCGTTCACCGCCGGGTCTTTCCCATATCCCTTGGACAGCGCCGCCTGTCCCGCGGAGTTGTCGATGAAGGCGGTGAGGGCGCCGGGCATGTGGGCCGAGAACGCCGTGATGGCGACCAGTTGCGCGAAGATCTCGAGCATGTAGATAAATGCCCGGCGCGCCTGGAACTTGTGCAGGAACCAGGCTGGGACGACGCCGTGGTCGTAGAGCCGCCGAGGCGCAGAACAAACCCCCAGCCGTTGTTGGCACGGTTGGGCCGGGAGGCATCCGCCGACACCGGCACATGCCCCGCCTTGTGGATACGTTCCCCATCCAGGAAGAACGCGTCGGCATAAAGCACAGCAGTGTCCAGCTCGTCGGTGGCGAAGGGTATGAATCGAGGGCGGACCGTCGGCAGGATGTGCTCCAGGGACAGCAGCGCCGCCCGCAGCCCCGTGTTGAGACCGTCGGCCGAGTGCGCCGACGTATCCGCCGCACGGGCGTACACCGCCTTGGTGGAGGCCTTGCCCACGCCGCCGAAGACCGCCTGCGTGAGGAAGGAGAGTCTGCCCGCGAGCTTCTGCGCGTCGTCGGGCTTGAGCTGGTCCTCGTCGAGCGCCTTGCGAATCTGTGCTAGGATGCGTCGCACTCTCTCTGGTGTGGGGCTGATGGTGACCCCCCGTCGAGAGATAGCGAAGGTGACGCCTTGAACCACGTGCTGGGCCGCCGCCGGTTGGGACTTGGAGGCCTTGATGCGGAAGCCCAGCGCCGCGAAGAGCTCCTTGAAGGACTCGGTCGCCGACTCGCCGAGCTCCTCAAACTCCAGGCCGTTAAAGTCATCCACGTAGTGCCCCGTTGCCAACAGCAGGAGCCCTCTCAGCAGCTGCTGGAGGGCGTCTCCGCCGCGATTAAAGTTCCAGACCGAGGCGGTGGCGCCGAAGTTCATGGCAAGGTGG
Organism: Symbiodinium sp. CCMP2592; assembly: GCA_905221615.1. Classification (NCBI taxonomy): domain Eukaryota; class Dinophyceae; order Suessiales; family Symbiodiniaceae; genus Symbiodinium; species Symbiodinium sp. CCMP2592. The sequence continues at coordinate 69,764 of CAJNDT010000530.1, forward strand.
TACCAGAAGGTCCAGCCTTCCGCCGTGGCCAAGAAGGTCCCGCACTGCGCCGGGTGCTTGACAGGCCACTGCCTGTAGGCGCTGAGCAGGTCGTGCCCGAACACCAGAATCACGCCGTCGACCGCCATGCTGCGGGCGAGCTCGACGAAGGCGCCGATGAAATGGTGTGTCGGGACGTCGTCGGCGCTGATCGTCGAGTTGTGGCCCGAACGCCGCCAGTCCTCTCCCCGGCGGATCTTGGGATCACCATTCTCGTCGAGCTGGATGATAGCAAAGGAGGCCGCGAGGAATTCCTCGCCGGGTGGTGGCTCGACTAAGACCGCCGCGGCGTCGACCCAGGGGAGTGCCACTGCCTTGACCTTGAGCCACGTCGGTGGGCGCGCCGGGCCTATGACCCGCCCTAGGCGGACTTCGTCGACGAGCTCCTTCAGCAGGGTGTCGGTGTGCTCGCCGGTGTGTGGCGCTGCCACCTTGCGCCGCACATAGTCGGCATTCACCTGGCGCAGGGACTCCATGGACGCCGGGAACCTGTAGCGGTCGTCGGTCCTCTTCCTCCAGCCTGGGCCTGGGCGGAGGGCGCCGATCATGTCGAAGCCGTCGGTGAGGTCCTTCTCAAGTTCGCCACGTCGGGGTAGTTGAGGCGTCGGAGGAGCTCCAAGAAGACCGGGATCTGTGTGACCGCCGGCTTGTCCGGCGTTGAGTAGGTCGCCCGGACCGCCGGTGTGCGTGCCGCCATCCACACCGCCGTCTCGTCGGCGAAGTCCTCGATGAGCTGCCGGCGTAGTGTGATCCCCTCTGCCCACGCCAGTTCCAAGACCGGGTCTGTCTGGAGCGGGTGCGGCAGCAGCGCCGAAGCTCTCCAGTGGGAGTCCTCGTCGAGGTGTTCCAATGCGTCGGGTCCCGTCGGCTGCTCGGGTGCCGGGCCCATGATCGGACCGCCGTGGCTCCACAGCGCCGCCACCCAAGAAATGGTCGACTGGCGTGGCGGTCTTGTCGGCTGGGAGGTCGCCGTTCCCATGTTGGTGGCCACCAGGAGGATCAGCAGCAGGCGCCGTGCCACCCCCCAGTGCCACCCATTGCCGAGTAGGCGGTGGCGGGTCCGGTCGTCGAGGGTGCTGTCGCCGGCCTTGAGGGTGTAGTCCGCCGGCAAGTGGTGAAGCTGCTCCTTCACCTTGGCGGGACCACCTGGAGCTTCCCGTCGGCGCCGACCATCATGGCTTCGCGAAGGTAATGCCATGGAGCGAACTGCCGTCGGTCTGCGAGCCATCGCTGCTGTGCGTCGGCTGGTATCTTCCCCCTGCAACCTCTGGGCGCCGCCACCGTTCTCGTCGGTTGCGGGCGTCGTGGCGCATGGGAGGCGCCTTCTGCCGGAGAGCACACTGTCGTCGAAGGTGAGGCCGTCGAGTGTCATGGTGTCGGCCGCCCGTCGGGCCTCCTCGAGCCTGAGGCGGTCCCAGGGGCCTTTCCGTGCCCATTGCAGCGGTTCGCCGGTCCCAGGGTCCACCAGAGGCGGGGCCGCCCAATCCATCCGAAGTCTGCCGCGTCGGCCAGCACGGGCTGTGTCCCCAGGGCCGTCGAGATCTGCTTGGCATCCGCCGTGGACATCTCGACATTCTCGAAGAGGTAGCCGAAGCGCCGCGGAGCCACCAGCCGCCGCACCTCGAGCACGAACTCGACTGACTGTAGGAACAGGCCGCCCGATCGCCGTCGTGGCCTTGGCCGTCGGCTACCCTGGAAAAGTCTTGGCATGGTGGTGCGGCCGCCGCGATGACATCACATTCGCCGCCTGGGTCAATCTGCTCGATGAGTCGTCCTGGCAGAGGTCGCCGCGGTGTCGGATGCCCGGTACCTGGTGATCGGCCACCGCCGTGGCCGTGCGGTCCAGTTCCCAAGACAGGATGGCCGCCGGCTGTCCGACCAGATCCCACACCAGCCAAGGCGCCGCGCCGACACCGTCGAACAAGGAGAGCAAGATGACTTTGGAGCCCGCCGGGTGTCGGTGCTGGAGGCGTGGGCGCTTCTGCGCCGGGTCGGGTACCCCACCCTCTGGTCCGTCGGAGGGCGGGGCCCCGTGCTGTCCCTAGCGCTGCTTCTTCCAACCTCCGGCGCCGCCAGTGGATCCCTGGGAGCCGGATTGTTTCCAACCGCCGTGCTGTTGGGACTCGTCCCACTGCTGGCTGCGCTTGGCGCCGCCCCAGGTGTTCCAGGTCTGTGCGCCGCCTCGGCCGCCATCCTTGGTTGTCGTCGCGGCCGCCGCCCCCTCCCTGGTGGGGGAAGTACGGCGTCTGCTGGCCGCCGCCGCGGCCGAGCCCCTTGGGCTGCTCTGTCTTCTTGGGTCGTCGTCGCGGCCATCCGCGCCGCCCTTTCCCCTTGATGGGCTGGTCGTCGATCTCCTGGTGTGTCTCGGTCACCGTCGAGTTTGGCCCGCCGGTTTCCTTGGTGATCTGGACCTGCTTCTTCATGGCAGCCGCCGTGGAGTGGGCGATGACGTGCTCATTCCAAGAGGCCGCGTCGTCCATGATCGCGTTGGTGGCCGCGCCGAAGGTAAGGCCGCGCCGCATGTCGGCGCATAGCTTCCACATGGAGTCGGCCCAGAATGAGTGGACCGCCGGGATCGTCGCCTGTCGCGACCTGGCCTTCTCGCCGAACCAGTCGGTGAAGCGCTCAACGCGCCGTTCTTCATCATAGCCGCATATGATCCAGGCCCACTTGGCCGCCTCGATCCCGTCGAGCGTGAGCATGATGCCCTTGGGGGTCCACTCGTCGGACTCCTCGGTGACCAGGGCGCCGTCGACAAGCCGAAGGGCCTTGCCTGAGCTCGTCGACTTGTTCGCCGAGATAGTCTTCAGGTCCATCCCCGACGTCCAAGTGCGTCGGGAGACTATCTCGCCGAGGCCCAAGGGCTTGTAGTCCTTGGTCTTGGTGTGCTCGTGCCACAGTCTGGCCAGCACTTCCTCGGCGCCGAGGAGGCGCGCCGCTGGAAAGCGGCGTTTCACCCCGTCGATGGTCTTGGCCTCGTAAGCGTTGACCTGCGCCGACCATTGAGCGAAGTGCTTTGGGGGGCGCTCGTCGACAGCCGATGTGGCTGTTGGTACGAGCCCCGCCGCCGGCGCGGCTGCAGGCGGAGGCGTCGGGACTGCGATCGGCAGCGCCGTGGCAGCCTTCCATTGTCGCTGGGCCTCCGTAAAGAAGTGGACCAGGACTGCCTGCGTCACGTCTTCGCTGCCAGGCGCCGCCTTGTGGTCCGTGCCGGCCAAGGTCACGCCGGACAGGAAGGGTTGGACGAACTTCGCCACAAAGTTCGCCGTGTCCTCAGCCACAAGTGCGAGCGTCGGTGTAGAAGATATCCCCCGCGCCGCGATGTAGTTCTGGATCGCTGGCGCCGCACCGGCCGAGACGATGAGGTCGTCCAGGGAGGCCATGGCCGCCGCCACCGTGGGGAAGGAAGCCGCCGGCGCCCCAGCCATGGCAAGGTAAGGGGGGGGGGGGGCGTCGGGTAAGAGCGGAGCCTCAAAGAACCTAAAAGCACTGCGTCGGTAGGTGTGCCAAGCGCGAGCTCAGCCGCCGACTGTCGAATGCAAGAGAAAATGGAGGGGCAGCCTTTAACCCCGTCGCAGCTCAGTCGCTATCAGACGACCCCTCGGACGAGGAGGAGGAGCTTCCGTCGGAAGACTCCACCTCCGTGGCCGCGTCGAGCGCCACCACAGGGAAGCACCTTCGGCAACGCCGGGGGTCGGGCGGTTCCGCCGACAGCCGGAAGAACTGGCGAATGCCGTACGGCCACCCGCACTTCGCCGTCCATTCGTGCTTCTCGGTCGCCGTCTCGTCGGCGCCGGGGAGATGCACAACCTTGGAACGGGCGTTCATGATGAACCTCGTCGCGTTCTCACCGACCACCTGTGCCACAGCCGCCGGTCTGAGTGGCGCCGGCACGAAGTCAACCTCCGGCATAGCGTCGGGGGACCCCGTCGGGCTGGCTCCCGTCGGCTTCTCCGCGTCGTCGTCCAGGTCCAGGGTGATGCCGCCGTTGAAGGTTGTGGAGGACAGTGTGAGGTCCTGTACCCGGGCGCCGGCGATCTCAACCTCCCTGAGCATGAACCAGCAAGCTATAATCACCACGTCGACAGCGTGGTGCGGCCGTCGGCAGTCCAGGGGCTCAGGCGCCGCTTGGAATCTGACCAAGATCGACAGGACGCCGAGGTCGAAGGCCTGCTTCAGCTTCGATCCCGGCATGCCCCGGACCGCCGCCCGGGCGAACGGTCGGGCCGCTTTCTTCAGGGCCATTGGCACGTCGAGTTGAAGGACGTGCTCGTGGTGATAGATGGCGGCGTCGAGGTAGAGCTGCGCCGACTTGTAGCCGCCGTCCTTGAGGCACGCCGCCAGGAGCTTGATCCGGTAGTGGTCAAGGGGCCAGGGCTCCACGCCGTGACGCTCCGCTATCTTGAGCCAAAACCTGATGCGGGAGTCCACCGACCGCCGCGTGGTGGAGGCGAACACCGCCGACTCCAGCTCGTCGATAGCCCTCTGGGAGTTCTGCGGGTCAGCCGCCCCCAGCGCCGCCTGCAGTGAGGCCCTCTGCGCGGGGCGTCGGTACGGGATGTCCGCCCGATGTGGCACCATGGCCGACGTCGGTCTCCTGGCTGGCCCGGGTGGTGTCGCCGTGGCCAGTGTGAGTATGACCTGTTCGGGGACGCCGGCGGCTGCCAATGCCGGCCCGGCGGGTCCCACCGCCGACCGTGATGTGACCCCCAAAGCCGCGAAGCATGACATGTGCGCCCCACCGCCGGCCGCCGCCACCTCGGCTAGGAAGGCGGCGAAGGTGCCTGGAGCGGGTTCCGCCGCGGGGGCTTGAGCCATTGAGCCGAGATCCTAATTGAGCGCCGGGCTGGCGACAGCGTTTGGGCAAAACGGCTGCGGGTTAAGGTCAAGCGCCGGGCAACCAAAGAGAAAGAGAGAGGTGCAAGCACGCAACGACCGCCGCATTCCGAGGCAATCACTCTTTTTGGCGCCGGGGCGCAGCTCCAGGCATGGTCTATGGTAGGCGTCGAGCTTCGTCGAACGCCGCAAAGGAAAAACTCTGGTGGATCACCGCCGGGAGCTCTGTCGTCAGGGTGTCGTCGATCCCGGCCAACGCCGGATCCAAAGAAAGACCCCGTCGAGTCCAAGCTGCCCAGCGTCGGGGTGGCTTCTCAGCGCCGCCCTTGGACTCGCAGTCCCTCACACGCCGGGCATTTGTGGCTCCCGGATGCGCCGTGAGCCTGCCGCGCCGAGGGCGATAGGTCGGAGGCAGCGACCTTCTCCGCCGCACACGGCGTCGGCGTCGCGGTGCGGCACCGTGCACGGGTGCGCGCACCAGCCAACGATCCGCCGCTCCTCCTTGCTGTGCCGCACCGTGATTCTGGCGCCGACCACGCCGGTGGGCAGGCGTCGGAGGAAGGGGTAATCCGCCTCTGGCGGGTCTTCGCCACGCCGTGGCGTCGCGGGCCTGGGCAGGGCGCCGCTGGCCTCCATCTCCCTCAGCTGGCCGAGGCCCGTGTAGGCGAAGCGCCGAAGGTGTGGTGGCACCGCCGTCTCCTCGACTCACGCGCCGGCCCTCTCCATCTGGCGTTTGTACTCGAAGTACGCCGGAGAGATGTGGCCCACCTCCTCCGCCGTCCACGGGGTGCTGCCCCACCGCCGCGGATCGTATGCCTCATACTGGCGTCGCTCATGGGCCGATGCCTCCCTGCGCCGCCTCTCTGCCCGCATAGCCTGCGTCGGTACTGAGGACCGTCGTCGGCTAGCGTCGGCAGGCGGCTGGCGGATGTAGGGGAAGTCCTCATTGCCCGCCGCCGCCGCAATCCTGGCCATGCTGGGCGTCGAGAGGATTCTCCCAGGGGACGTCGCCGGCAGGGGCCGGCCACGCCCGCCGAAGCCGAGGCCTCATTGATCCATGAGCTCGCCGAGGACGATGCCGCCTCTGGGCCCTGCCTGGTCACCGTCGAGGTCTGTGGGGGGGGCCTGTCCGCCGCAGAGGCTGCGGCCGTCGAGTGGCTCGCCGAGGTGCTCATGGGCGGCTCCGTCGTCTCCAGGTTGCCCGCCGATACGGTGACCGTCGCTGCGATCCCCAGTGCCGGGTGAATGGGCGCCGCCGCGGCGCCGCCGCCCCTGTTGGGATCAATGACCAACGCCGTGGGAGGCACCAGCGGCGTCGGTGGGCCTTTGTGGCGGGCGCTGCCTGTTGGAGACGCCGCTCCGGAGGCCGCCGCCGAAGCCTCTTCCATGGCGTCGAGGCCAGTAAAGAAGGGACGTCGCCCGGCTGACGTCGAAGAGGAATCAGGGCGAGCTTGCGTCGCCTGAACATTCAACGCCGCGACAATCTCCCTGGCGTTGGGCGGTCCTCGCCGCCCCGAGTGTGCGGGTGTCGTCGTCCCAGAGGAGGGCATCGAAGTCAGCCCTGCCAGGTGTCAGCCCGGGATGTCAGAAGAGACGCCGCCTTGGCCTTGGTGGCGACGTCGATGAAGTAGTCCTGTGGCGCTGGGGTCGCCGTGCCCGAGGCTGGTGCCGAGGGTGGCGCCGAAGGCAGCGGGGCCAGCTCGGCAGGGGGCGTCGCCTTCACAGTGATCGGCGTCGATCGGCCCGAGGGCGTCGGAGCTGTAGCCATAGGCGTGGGAACTCCCGCCGCGGGAGACCCAGCGGACGGTGACCCAATCGCCGTCGAACCAATCACCATGGGGTGCTCCATCACCACGACGTCGTCCGACTCTTCGTCGCCTTCTGGGATGGGCGTCGGTACGAACGGCATGCTGCCTGTACCGCCGGTGCCCCCCGCTCCGCCCGCCGATGATGTCGGCAGCTCTTCCGTCGTAGATCCATGGACCATACCTTCAAGGACCTGGTTCGCCGCATGAGCAGCGTCGTTCAGGTCCGCGATCTGGTACGCCGTGAGGAGGCCGACCACAGGGACATATCCTCTGCGTCGAGCCGCCGTCACGGCCTCCACGAGCTGGGCCGCAATCGTAGAGGCGTCGTTGGAGGAGGATGCCATGACCGCCGAAGGCACACAGGATCTACACAGAAAAGCTTAGGCGAAGGTCGCGTCGAGCCAGAGTGCTGAAGGCAGCTACGCCGTTCACGGTTGTTACTGCGCACACAAGTGTGCTACACTTCATTCATTTCAGAAAACAACCAGAAGATCGGGAACATAGGAAAGCTTTTTCAAGAATTCTCCGAGCGCATCACCATGCGTTTCTACGCGCCGATTGCAAATAAGACACACCATGCGTTTGCAGGCATCATCTAAATGCATATTGCCACGTGTATTTAATTCGGGTCCATCGTTGTATATACACTTAACAACCCAAATCGTATGCCTCAAATCAAATCAAATGCACATCGGGAAGTCCGCATGAGGGGAGGGGGCCCAGCCGCCCCCTCCCCCCTGACCCCGCAGAAGCCAAGCCAAGCCAAACCGTGCTGCCAACTCCCCCCACAGGATCGCCATGCATTTCTATACGCCATCTAAATGCATACATTCACCTGTATGAGAAAACAACGGCCCGTCAGTGTACATGGAATACACAATCCCAAATCATGCGCATCAGATCAAAGCAATTTCCCATGGCCTGGCCACATCCGAAGAAAGGTAATAAGACTGCTGCCAAGGCCCCCACCCTCTAAAATCACCAGGCATTTCTGCACGCCTTCTAGATGTTTGCGGTAACATGTATTGAAGTAGGGCCCATGATTGTTTGTAGATACGACATCATGGAAGGGAAAATGAGATGCTACAAAAGATCAAACGATTGTCTCCATGCGTTTCTACCTGCTACAGAAATGCACTCACGAAGATAAAGTACATAAAAATGAATAGACATGAATGCAGATATATGACTATCGCGGATACATTCAGCAGCCACACCCAAATGCAGCATGCAGATGTTGTTTCTGAAAAACGCTGTTCCTTATTCTTGAAGATCTACCAAAATGTGTCTGAACTTGCCCCGTCGTTCTTCTTGAATTTTGTCGCACAGTTTCTTGACTTATGGTTTCTTGATTTTTCCCGTTCGCGCCTGAAAAGGTTAGCCCTCTACATACAAACATACATACATACGTACATTCATACGTACATACATACATGCATACGTACCTACATATATACATACATACATGCGTACATACCTACATGCTGCAGAAATACTTACATACGTACATACTTACATAAATACATACATAATTACATACATACATACATACATACATACATACATACATACATACATACATACATACATACGTACATCCGACATGCAAAATGGCATGACAGATGGCATCACATACATGCATGTATGCACTACATGCGTAACATACATGCATGCGACCATTTCCTACAGAACATACATCCCGTACATACGATGCATAGCAGCATAGCATAAACAACATTATACAATTATACAGTACAGCATATCATAACGCAACGCGGCTTCGGATATTCTAACATGCACCACATGCCATACATACACAACCTGCCCTAGATACACACGATGCGCGCACAGATACCCACATGTACATGTACATGCATACATGCCTACATGCATACATGCATACATGCATGCATGCATGCATGCATGCATGCATGCCTACCTACATACATACATTCGTGCATACGTACAAACATACATACATATACATATACATACTTACATACATACTATACATACGGACATGCATACTTATCCGCCGAGGCCAAAGGCCTCTGGCGTCTTGATGATTAATACTAACTAACCAACCCTCTACCTAATCCTTCTCCCTGCAGCCCAAATGCAAACTTCCACCCGTTTTTAGCGACTGTTTTCGACCCCCTTGCCCGGCTTCCGTCCTTTTTTGCTGCCGAATTTGCCTCCCCTCCTCCTCCTGCTCCCCCCTCCCGGGCCCCTCCCTACCCCCGCCCTTCCCGTCCCCTCCCTCTCTCTTCTCCCCCTCCGGCCCGTCCTCCCCTCTGCCCTCCTCGCTCGTTTTCCTTTTTTGGTTCCCCACCCTTCCGTCTTGTCCTGCCCTCGCGTGTTTTTCGATTGCCTGAGCGTTTTCTTTCACCTTTTCTTCTCTTTCGGCCTGCCCCCGGCTCCACTGTCTTTTCTTCTTATGTTTCGTTTGCGTGCTTCTTTCTTTGAGGCTCTCGTTTTGCTGTTTTGTTGCCCCTCACCCCCCCCCAGCCCTCCTCCCTCCCCGCCCCCCCGGCCCCTTTTCCCACCCTTCCGTCTTGTCTGCACTTCTTTTGGCTTGTTTTCCTTCCTTCCCCCCCTCCCCCTCTTGCTGGCCCCCCCTTCCTCCTCCTTTGGCTCTCCTGCTTCCTCCTTGAAGCTCCGTCGTTTTGCTGCCCCTCGCCCCCGCCCCCGCTCAGCCCCTCCTCCCTCCCCTGGCCCCCCCCGGTCTTGTACTGCCCCCCCCCTCCCCCCTTCCTCCCCCCCCCTTGCTGGCCCCCCCTTCCTCCTCCGGCCCCCCCTTCCTCCTCCGGCTTCCCCTCGTTTTTTGTTTTATCCTGCTCGTTTTCTTTCCTCTTTTCTTCTCTTCCGGCCTGCCGCCCCCCGGGCCGGCTCCACTGGCCGGCTCCACTGCCTTTTCTTCTTATGTTTCGTTCGCGTGCTTTGGCTTTTTCGGCCTGCCCCCCCCGGGCCGGCTCCACTGCCTTTTCTTCTTATGTTTCGTTCGCGTGCTTTGCTCTACACTTGCCACACTTCTCCAACTAGCCCTGACCCTGCAACTAAATTACACCTGCCTTGAGAGGCCCTTCGCAGTTTGGCCCCTGCTCTGCGCCCCTGCTGGCCCTACTGCAGCCGGCGGCCGAGGCGGGCTGCGTAGCATTAGAATTATGTTGTAGCACAGTAAGGCAGAACTTCGAACTGGTCCCTTCAATAAAAAAGACTTGCTTCATGTCTGTCCGTGCCTCGATGTAGGAAGTTAGCAAGGGGACGATCTTCCTTTGCAAGACCTGTCCAAGACCGCGGACACTCTTGTTACTTAATGATTTGCAGATACGACTCATCTGCGCCTGCCATTCCCCCAGCTTGGCTCGGACACAGCCCGCGTCCTCACACAAGATTCAGCTCACAAAGCGCTTGCAGGATCCTTGTTGGCAAGCTCCACCCGTCCGTCTGAGAAACTGCTTTCTCCAGGTCTTGCAGAGAAGTTAAGCACCTGGAATCGAGGAGCGTGCCAAAGTGCCGAAGCAGAAATTCGCGACAAGGCCGCTCTTCGCGTCTGAGCAACAGGACTCGTCTCGCTGACGATATAAATATTTTGCATTCCTTTCTCCTTCGACCTCTCAAGTCAAGACGGGAAAGCACCGGCAACAGTTCCTGCAGTGGGAGGTGTTGCGCCTTGTGATAGTCACCGAGCCCGTAGCAGGTGTCGAAGAGACTCTGCATGGCCTCCAACGTCCAAACCGATGCCGCTGCCACGTCTCGAGGCCTTGATGCCGAGGACCCGGCCGTCTCATCTCTGGCTGTGAAGTCAGACTCTGCTCTTTCCCCGGTCTCCATGCTAAACACCCACCCGGCCTACATGGACCCCTTCCTATTCCATCTGGTCCTGATTTCGATGGAAAGGATCCGTGGCAGCTTCGTCGCTGCATCAGGCGCGCTGCAAACCGGAAAAAAATCGGAAATGGTGGACAGGTGCCCATTCCTTTTCCATTTTCAACGAGCATGCACATCAAATTCTGGCATCCGCACACTGGCGAGACCATTAACAACAACGGGTCAGACCATTGCCGAGACGGTCACTCGGCTTTGTGGTCGAACTCCGTGCATGCGTAACACATTACCCTAGCTACCAGGCTATCCTGCAGCCGTATTCAGTTGACGGCCAGTGGCAGCCAATCATGCATTATCACGTCACACTCACACCCTGCAAGTAGAGTAGCACTAACAACAAGCTGTCTCACACGGGCACTTCTGCGCCATGCCCAGCGTTTAGCCGAGCACCAGGTTCGACTGGCCACCGGGAGCTTGATGCACGACCTGAGAGATTCTGACAGTGTCGTGCCCGTATCCCAGGCCAGCAGGCCAGAAATCAGGCAGGTGCAATGCCACGCCGCTCATGCCTGTCATTGCGCTGATCATTCGAAGGCAGCACCTGTCATCGAATCGCAGCAATCCCAGAGCTCGCAGAGCCCAACGTCCGGCTCGAAGCCTCGAGGGCTTTGCGCTCCCTGTCTGCACCTGACGAGCGAAGCTCGCAGTGCGAAAACTCAGGAAAAGTGGGGACTCAGACTCAGGTCAAGGCCGAGGGAAGGCAGCGAAGCGGCGATGGGCCTCAGTCGCTCCCTCCGATGCGGCTCACCGCCAAAGCACACAACAGCCGAATGCAGTGAAGAGGCCCAGCATCAGCTGGTACGAAGACCACCGGCTTCGAGAACATTCCTCCCGGCTCTGCCGCTCTGCTCCGCTAACCGAATGGAAGCTGCGGACGGCCTGGCCTGAGAGCTTCTCAATATGAACCAGACGGTCATTCAGATCCTTGCGCCGCCAGCAAAGTCTCTCGTGCGACGAGACAGAAGACCCGGAGCCTTCTCGCGCTGCTTCTGACCGACCGTCTCGATTTTGAAAGGCAGGCTCATCTGCGCTTTCTCGACTTCCACGTTTCGCTGCCTGGGCACATCTTCTGCTGACAAGTACAATGCCACAATGCGGAAGTGGAGCCTGAGGACGTCCAGTGTCTCCTGTCGCTCCTCCTCGTCGACTTTTCTGTAGCCTGGCCTTGGCTCTTGGCGATCTGCGTCTGGGAAGGCTTGAGGCTGAGATGGCTGAGGCTCCCGCGGAGGCTGGGGTGAGACGGGTCGTGCTGCTCTCCTCTTCTCCTCTCGTTACTGCTCTGTGCAAGTCTCAAACACGGCCCTAAACCATCTGGTCCTCTGCGAGCTCTTCCTGACGCCTCTTCAAGTATGCAGGCACCTTTGCCCGGCTGCAGAGTCCACCATGTTCCCAGGCACTGTCAAAGCTTCAAGATACTGATTAAAAGCGTGCAACAGCGGCGCCTTGCCAACGTCCTTCCGATCAATCGGAGGAGCAGCGTCGCCTGCCGATGCCGGCCACGGATCTTCTGGGAGCTGAGTTTTGAGAGGGCCGAGGACCGGACCAATCCGGACCTTCTCCGGTGCTCGGTTGGCCGACAAGGAGCGAGCCTAGCAGACAGGCGGACACGTGCTTCGTCGCACGGCCTGGGCCTGGTGCTCTGCAAGCCTTGGCCCGCGCTGCTCCAGGGGCCCCAGGGCCACCTTGCCGTGCAGAAGCACTAAGTCTAAGTGAAGTTTCAAACTTGAAAGGCCAGGACGGGCAGTCAGCTCAAGAACATCAGCTAAATTGTTGTTTAATCAAATGCGTCATCTCCTGCACACCCTCGCAGATCCCGTGCTTCCAGTCTTCCATGTTGCAAGCTTCGTCGGAAGGCCTCGTCCGGCTCTGCTGGAAGGCACGGAATCATCGTCTTGTTTGCCTCTTCGTAATGGAGCCTACTGGGCCTACTGGTCTCCTCTCATTGCTGGTTCACTGCCAGCCCAGCCTCGGGGTGGCTCACTCGGGGCTCTTCGACCTCCAGCAGTAAACCAAAACGTCACTGACACCCAGAACCACAAAATTCCCCAAACCAAGCTGGGGGTGATGCCCGCACCGTCCGCCAAGGGCCTTGGGCGCGGCCTGCGCTCTTCACTGGGCCTGGCAGCCGCAGCTGACATGATAGAGAGGCTGCTGCCACAATCGGGCTTGGGAGTAGACTGTTGAATTGATTCTGAAGCATTCTGCCACGAAGCATCTTCAGGCAACTGCATTTATTCGTCGATTCGTGGTGGATCTGCTGTACTGCCAGTTTCAACGTCGCTTCTGCGCTGTGCCTCCTGGGATGTGCAGAGCCAGCACTAGCAGGACTGTTTGTCTGTCCTGCGGCGCGAAAATCACTCCCATATCATCGTACCAATGAGCGACCATGAAGGACAATCGAGCCTGGCGTTGGCTTTGGCCTACGAGGGCACATGCTCACAACAGTGCGTCCAGGACTGGATACGGCCTGGGAGGACGCCCGTAGCCACTGCGCTGTGGAGTGCTGACATCCGCCTAAAGAAGTGCCAGCTCACACCCAAGCTGACAGGATTCTACGGGCCTGTACAAATGGAGAAGGAGCTCGGCCAGCAGGCGAGTCTGGTGCAGTCTGGGGAGACGGAGGCGCCTGACAAGCAGCCACACGTGGCGAGACCAAGTGGGGCGGCCGGCGCAAGGCTGAGTCTGAGTGCCAGGCTCGGTCCATTGGATGCACCTGTCGGCATATAGAGACCGCAACTGCTTCATACTGCGGTGATGGAGGTTCGTTGAACAGTTCGAGGAAAAAGCAAGGGTGACAGGGCCTTGGCTGGCTCCTTCGCCCTGGTCATCATTATCTCACGCAGTGACGGCATCTTTGGCGGCTACTCCACCCGTAGCGAAAGTGTTGATTTTGTCTGAGATCCTACTCTCCGCTTGCTGAGCCGGAGCCTGGGGCCTTGCAAGGGGGTCCCTGTGGAAAACTAACTTCCGTGCTGCCAGCATCATTCGAATTCACTTCTGATAAACTTCTGCAGGAAGCTGCTGCTGATGCGAGTTTCTTACTAAGGTTGGAAAAGCCATGTGCAGATGTGCAGGCGAACTGCCGAAAAAGGCTCGAGCCTGATGAAAGGAACTTGACATGCTTGCACTACAGCAGGTGATCCAAGAAATGTTCTCTATACTTCGAAGTCAATCCTCACCCTGACCCTCTCAGTCGGCATCATCAGTATCATCATCACCAGCATCATCATCATCATCGTGGGCAATAGGCCAGCAGACAAGCAGCAATCAACCAATCAATCTCGGCGGCAGAGAAAATCGTTTTCTGGTGCATTGACCTTGGCGACACGCGTCGGGGGCCGGCTTTGGGCGTGAAACGGACGGGCCTAGGATGTCAACCCCAAGGGCTTTTCACGTCGGCTCTGCGGTCACCGCGGTCCTGTCGGCGCCGTCGCAATATCCCACGTGACCCTTGAGATGCTGCTCGGTCCTAAACCCTGCCCGTGCACGTAGCCCGGCTCCTTCGTGTCCCATGGGGAACGAGGCATATGACCTTGCTGAGCTCCCATGCCCTGCGCGAGATCTGGAATTCAGGAACAGAAGGCATGCTACTGCGTGCACTGTGATACGCTCCACTATGCAATGACCTTCGACCGGCTAGGCTCTCTCCCCAAGACGACGCCAGGCTATACTCGCTCTTGCCTGTAGGAGCTTGCAAAGCTTCCTCGCCTACGGGGTTGCCGTTGGGGGTGCAAGCGCCCGCTGGGGCCGGGAACTCACCTGTCTTCATTAGCCTTCAGGATCCGAGCGAAGTAGTTGCCACGTGTTTCCACTTTGACACAGTGCCGCTTTCACTGAACCAACATCCGGAGCCTCTGGCACTGGAGAGGGCCATCGCTTTCAAGACAGTGGAGCACCGACTGGTTTTCCGACAGAGCGAAATGCCAATGCGCACCAAGCTCGACGGCGCTCAGTACCGTGTGTACACTAAACACGCACCGGCATTGCGACAGGCACCTCCGGTGCCGACAACATCCCGCGTCTGCTTTCACAAAGGCAAACCGGGAGACACATCTTAGGGACCAATGCCAGGGGGGCGTTTTAAAGCCCAGGGTCTGCTTTCTTCGCAAAGGTAGCCAAAGGTAGACACCAAAAAGACAGGCAGGAGACAAATGAATCCACAAGTCTTGGACTAGCGTCACACCATCCAGGGTCTGCTCGCTAGTGCCCACTTCTTCGGGGATCGGCTGCAGAAGGGTTTCGGATCAGAGGAGAATAGTTTCAACACTCGGTTTCGGCACGGCGGGAGTCAGTTTCGGGACGCGGGTCTGTCTGTTTCGGGGGGCGAGGTGGGCAGTGGCAGTCCGATTCTTGCAGGCCTGGGCCTCAAGCTGACCCTGGCGTGAGACCGAAACTGACAATGTCCTCATCCAACACTTTCAAGGACCATGTTGCGAAACTCCGCCCCGAAACGCAGCACCGAAACTAACCTCAAAAACCCCTGAAACTCACAACTTCCGCCTGCTCGCCACAAAGGGGAGACAACGGGGAGATAAACTGGAGATACATGAATGCATCTGTCCCAGACGATCCAGGGTTTGCTCACTTCATATCGCGACACAACTAGGAGACACAGGGGAGAAAAATGAATCCACCAGCCCTTAACAGCGGCCACAGCATTCATGATCTGCCTTCTGAGACAGCCGTAAGAGTACTGATGCCAAAAATCCAGATGAACTTCACGGAATATCGTACAGGCGAGAAAGTAATAATAACAATAACACATAAGAACAACGATGATATGATACTACTCATTGTAATGGTCCTAATAACAATAATACTAGCGATTAACTAACAATAACCATAAAAATGCATTAATACGAATCAATGACATTTTAATAACCAAATCGGTTAGATTATAACTAGAACTAGTAACAATAATAACAACTGTAGACAATTGTGACAGTGGTAGTACCAGCAGCAGCAAGAGATGGTTGTAGCAGTAGTAGCAGTAGTAGCAGTAGTGTAGGAGCAGTAGTGCAGTAGCAGCAGCACCAGCAGCAGTAGCAGCAGCAGTTGCAGTGGCAGCAGCAGTAGCAGTGGCAACGGCAGTGGCAGCGGCAGTAGGAGTAAGGAGGAGTAAGGGTGTGAGTGTGAGTGGGAGTCGGAACAGGAGTCGTAGTAGCAGTAGTAGTAGTGGTAGTAGTCGTAGTAGTAGTAGTAGTAGTAGCAGCAGGAGTAGTAGTAGTAGTAGTAGTCGTCGTCGTCGTCGTAGTAGAAGGAGCACTAGTAGTAGTAGTAGTAGTAGTAGTAGTAGTAGTAGTAGTAGTAGTAGTAGTAGTAATTAGTAGTAGTAGTAGCAGTGGTAGTAGTAGTAGTAGTAGTAGTAGCAGTAGTAGCGAAATATCGTGAATACGCTAACAGTAGCACTTGTTTTAGTACTGCTACTACTCGTTTTTGCTACTACTACTCCTGTCATCAATGTCACAGCATGTTCCCCTTCGGTACGGACAGCTAGTGAAAAACATCATCGCGGGTGCCTGGCGATGAGAGATACAGATCAAATGTGAAATGCCTTGACTATTTGGATTTCAGTCGTGCCTCTTCGTTTGGCCAAGTCCTCCGCTGAATTTTCGGTGGCAGTTTGCTTGGCTCATGTCAACCTGAGTCTCCAGCGACGCTGGGACAGGCCACCCTTGGGAGGAAGTGGCTTGCCTCAAATAGTCCGGCAGAATATGCTCCTGGCCCCCCCCCAAAAAAAAAGTGCCCGCCGTCGGGCTGTCAGGGCCGTACCAGCTCGAACCGTTCGAGTAGCCGTATGCGACCGGTCGCCCCTGCATTGCAACAGATTGCGCGAATGCACAAACACATCTACTCCGGGAACGGGTTGCCTCTATGATCTCGCCACCGTCATAGCTGAGGGCCTGCAACTATAAATGATTATTTCACACGGCAAAAATGCATGCTGCATGGGCGTGAACATGTTCAGTAAGCCTCCTGGGAGCTGGACAGGCTCGACCTGCCAGACGTATCCAGAGGCACACGGGCTCTTTTGTGGTAACGGATCGCGCCTTGATGATCTGTACTGGTGGGTCAATGCTAGTGGGCCAGCACCACCCTCGCCTGTCTGAGCACATCCATCCCGGCTTCAAGCTGAATCTTCGCAGAGTTCGAGCTCCGCGCCCTCGTTCCACTTGCTACACCTGACTGCAGCTTAGAAGCTCTCGCGCCTTGCCCTTCATAGAATTTGTCTTACTGCAACCCTCGAATAGTGTGACCAGTCGCCTGGCCCGGAGTGAGTCCACGAAGGTGTTTGCCGTCTCCTGTGCTTGTGAGGCGATCTCCTGCAGAGAAGTGCACATCTCCAGTTCTTGCGAGGTACGCTTTATCGGTAATCGACTTGCAAGAGAGATCACGAGGTCGCACAAGGCAGTCCCGACCCATCCGAGCGAGGGCTTGCGTGGTCGAGGGCTTCGTCAGTTCTTCACACACCTTGCTCGTCCAAGCTGGCATTCGGCGACGTTCCCATCTTGGAAGTGTTCAAGTTTCCGGCCTGTTGTAGCTCGTGTCGCAAAGTCCCTGCTGCCTGAGCTTTCGCAGACTCAAGTGCTGAGCATGGGGTTATTCGGCTTCCGGGCAATCGGGCCTGAAAAACAACTGTGTAGTATTGGCAAAGCTCCGCAACAACCTCGGCGAAGAGGCTGCAAGTCTATTTCAGTCGGTCGAAGCTGGCTAGAATGATGCTAGCTGGAACCTGTCCAATCTCTTGCCACCTGTTCGACAGAGCTTCGTTCACCTGTCGTCCTGAGGCAGCCATTGCTTTTCAAGGCACGTAGCGTGCTATGCATACACCGTCTGTCATCTCAGCATGCCTGTCTCGCTGGTGCGTGTTGCAAACTCCTGATCGCAAGGGGAGCAGTCGAGCAGCATCATCCTGGTGCAAGCTAGTTGTAGGCCTGCTGGCTGGTCCGCTTCTTCTCCTCGTTCCGGTTGAGCTTGTCCACGAGCGCAGACCTGGCACAACTTGCCAAAATGGTTTGAGAGTTCAGGGCAGATGCGGTGCGGCTTCTCCGAGCATGCCAGAGCAGCGAGGTTCCACTTTTGGCAATCTGATCACGAATCTTCTCCAACTTTTTGGTGTAGTGGTCCTGCAAGCGACACCACGAGTCGCATGCTCGAACCCCTCTAGCGAGCCCAGGCGAGGCACCTGACTTGTCCAAGCAGCATCCCGGGATGAGAATGACCTCTTGAAATTCTCACCCTTCTTTAAGAAGAGAAGGGTCCCTTTCCGACCAGAGTACGACGTCACGAGGGCCGAGCTGATGAACAGTCTTGTTTCGCTCCGACCTGAGCAAGGTTTCCATGACAGACAGCCCAGCAGTGTCGTCGTCACATAGGTTCCGACAGACCCCGAAGCTTCGTCTGCAATGCCTCGATCTCCGCATCGTGCTCCTTTGAGGATGTCCGAAACATGTTACGAGGCTGGGCGTTCTCGTACTTTCACGATTTGCAAACACATGCCTCTCCTGGACATGACTTGCGAAAGAGTCCATTTGAGCACAAAGTCTCTGAATGGCCGCACTGCCAGGCATTCCTTGACCTCGGAGAACTTCCAGGCAACCAAGGACTAAAGGACTGCTTAAGAAGGGGCCGGGGCTGTAGAACCGGCTGAGCGGGTCAAACAACGGCTTCGGCGCAGCAGCAAGCCTTGCGGTATGACAGCAAGCCACCGCGCCTTGCTTTACCAAGCTACGCCTTGCGAAACCGGTCGGGTAAGTCGGAGACATATCGACAGAGGTGGACAGGGTGCTGGCCTCGGCTGCAGATTCTCAGAGTGCGCAGAGCTCACATCACCAGCTCAAGGCCGTCCTGTAATAAGGCCAACGCGCAAGTGCCCAGGATGGAGATCAAGGCATCCAGCTCCACGAGCTCGGCACGCTGGTCCTCTTACTGGAGCAGTGTCCAAAAGCCCAAGGCCCGAGGCCGCCAGGCGGCCCCTGCCTCCAGAGGATCATGAGGCATCTTGGCAGGACCGGTCATCGCTTCCCTGGCTCTCCTGTCAGACAGTCAGACACAGGCACGGCTCCTCTGGAACATGTAGCAACGTAGCAAGGACATCCGCACCTGAAGGCTCCGGGCATCGAGAAGGTCGACCATTTCTCCGACATGGTCCTGTGCCAACGCAGGCAAAGGGGACAGCCCCGACAGCTCTAGGAGAGCGGTCCCCAGTATGCCTTGTCGCACTCCTTCGGAAATCGGTAGCCTTTTCCAGAAGAGCCATGGCTGGCGCATTCCAGTGACGAGGCCACGAGGTTTCTCGGCTCTCGAGGCGAAGCAAACAAAAGTGGGCTCGTACTTCAGGCTCTTCGTTGACGGCTGACGCTGCGGTGCACGATCCCGAAGCTTCGTACGTCGGTTTGAAGGTTCAAAGCTCCCAA
This sequence comes from Symbiodinium sp. CCMP2592, assembly GCA_905221615.1. Lineage (NCBI taxonomy): Eukaryota > Dinophyceae > Suessiales > Symbiodiniaceae > Symbiodinium > Symbiodinium sp. CCMP2592. Next base: position 88,752 of record CAJNDT010000530.1, read on the forward strand.
GTCGGACGGTGCTTTTAGCTTCCGCAATTCACGGTTGTTCTTCTAGCAAGCCTAAGTGGCTGAGTCATGCACAGTCACAGTGTGAGGCCAACTTTTGGAGCTGACCGAGCCGTAGAAACCAAACCAACCCTTGGAGGGGCGAAGCTTTTTCTTGGAGGGGCGAAGCTTTTTCTTGCGTGGTGAGACCGTGGCCGTTTCTGAAGCACGCCTAATTGCCCAGAAGGTCGAAATCGTCGACCTGCCGCAAAGCTGATCAAGCCTTTTACCGATGGAGACATCACAACCAGGTGTGCCTCATTGCTAAACTCTTTGATGTGGCGTCTCATCTTGGACCCCTCGGCCCAGGTAATGTGATCCTCGAAGCACAGCTTGCAGATGATGGACTTGCATCGCATCTTCAGCTTTTCCCCAAAACTCCTCCATTTCTCGGGTCACATGAAGCGCTGGATTGGTGGCCAAGTCCGGGCCAATTCGCACTTCACCCTGTGGCAGCATGCAAGCCGTTGTGTTCCCACACTTCTCAACAGATGGCGCTGTCCCGGAGCCCTGGCCTGCTTGATGTACGTGATCGCTTGAGGTAGGTTCTCGCACAATCTGGCATAGCGGGATAAGAATACCAGGTCGACACGAACATCGTGCAGAAACACACGGAGAGTTATCATCCAACCAAACCAGGAAAGCTAGATTCTTGCCGAGCGGCTTCATCTTCACGAGCACTACAGGAAGGCGCCGTCTACAGAATCTGGAGGTGTGCAGGTCCACACAGTCCTCCACGGATAAAGCAGCACTGATGAAGAGCCTTTTCTATCTGCCCTCCGTCCTCCAGGCTCTGCTTGTTCTGTATCAGAGCCAGCGAATAGAGCTTGTCCAGCAAGATTTCCGTCATCTTGATTCGATCTTCGTCAGAAGCCTACATGCAAGTGAAGCAACATGCTAAAGCTTCAACAGAGGCGATTTTGCGAAGTGCTACTGATTTTTCGCTGTGCGCCGAACCTTGATTTTCCGCAGCTTCGCCACCACCTTCGTGACCAGACCTGCCAGCTTGTGGTACCTGGCTCAAGTTCAAGTGGCGGAATCACAGTCTGGTCGGTGTACGAACACTGCCCTAACACTGCGAGGGAGGTGCTTGGTGAAGTCTTCGCGGTTCTCTATCTGATATTTTTGAAGCAAGGCCGACTCTCGCACCTGGGAGTGGAGCCAGAACGAACCCGTCGGACGGAGGTGTGCTGCAGTTCTGGGCCGGGCACATTGTCGGTTGACTTCCAATCGTAGAAGTTGACCTCAAGAAGCCATGACAGCCGCCTAGCCCTCTTTGCCCCCGCGGCGAGTCAGATATACCCAGCACCTTCTTGAGCAACTTCTGCTCGTGGAATTTCAGCTTTCTCATTGCGCTTTGCTGCAGTGGATTGCTGAGTGTCACTGGCAACAGGCATAGCCATAGCTATGGATGGCATGCTGCGGCTATGTCTGGATCCAACTGCTGTTGAAGATCATGCTCGAAGCAGCTTGGAGATGATGTCTCGTGGCATGGATCTTGAAGTCTTCAGTCATGCGGGGTTGATGCTATGGGTGCTCTGCCTACTCAAGCGGGGCGGCCAGGTGGCCAATCGAAGGGGACGAACAGTGCTTTTCCTTGCGATTCCACAGCAGGCTCTGGCAGCCGATCGTACCTCTAAGACCTAGGATCCTCTAGGCACACTGTACATGGCTGCATCTCAGCAGAACTCTGGCAGCTCGCAAAGAGGAAGCCGGCGTGCGCAGACTTTGGTGCTAAAGAACGTTGCAGCAGATTCCCACTCTCAACGTCAGATCAATGAAAACGAGTTTGAGCACAGATGTGATTCAAACCTGGGCGTGACATCGGCGAGCCGAGCAGCATCAACCTTGAGCTGAGGACCCGGCGCTGGGCATGGTCCCGCCTTAAGCGGAAGCATTCTCAGCGCAGCAGCGTCGGCCAGGATGCAAAAAGTTGTAAGTGCGGGCAGGGTAGCTTGTGGCTTTGCGTCCGGCAAGAGCGGCCATACCAGCAGTTTCTGCGTCCTTGGAACTTAGGATCTGTGCTGTTCAATCCAATCTGAGTGAGGTTCATGCTGTGCGGTAAACGCTCTCTGGGTGCTCTGAGTGCCATGGCCCCGTGCTCTCTCCGGAAGCTCCTGCGGAGTGGCTGAGCTTCACTCTCGTCCGAATCCTTTGCCGAAACGATGGGTCCTCGTTCTGGATTCGCTCCCGGATGGAGTAGACCTCGCAGGTTGAAAGGATGTCATGGTTTTGGACCTGATTGGAAGGCTCTCTGAGAAGGTGGCGACGCTGCGCAAAACCACTTGACTGCAGAAGCGTGCCAGAGAGGAGCGAAAGAAAGTCGTCCGAGACGAGCCCTGAGTTAGCTAAAAGTCGGTGGCCTGCACGGCTGGCACATCGCCAGTTCGGTCCAGGCCTTGTGATGTCACTTGTAGAGCGCACAAAAAAGCAAAGAGGACCAAGTGATGCTATCGCAAGCCTAAGTGCATCGCACCAACAGGCAGGTGCACGAGTGCTCCGGCGGGCCCTCCTGACTCTGTAGCTTGATACATGAAAAGGCAATGCAGGCTGAATCAGACCGATCACATGCGAATTCGGATAAGGTTCCTTACTTCTGCAGTGATGTCTCCAAGGTGCGCCTCCGTGATTCGATTCTTCCCAAGCTTCTCCATTGTCATGTGCAGGGCTTGCGAATGCGAACAAAGACGTAAGGCATAGTTCAGCTCTGGCACAACCCCTACTTACAACTTACACTCCTAGGACTGTCTGGTGCATCTCCTCCGGGGACCGGCGCGCTGCGCACTTCGACCGCAGAAACACCTTCCTCACTGTTACGAGTACTGCACTTGTTTGTGACTTCCCTTCGCGACCCGGAGATTCGGCGCCGCACTGGGTTGGGGTTTTCGAGAACGCTTTGCATCGCCTCCAGGAACAGTGCAATGCTTCACACGCCTTGCACATGTGGCGCAAAGCTTTGCCTGTTGAAGGCTCATCCCTTTGCTGTGGAGCCATTCCTGATCAGCTTTGACAGAACATGCAGCATGGTCATGGTTCATGCTGCAGAGCTGTTGCCTGCAAGATCTCCTGCTCGAAGGCGTTGCTGGCCTAGGAAGGCCACTGCAGCAGCCAACCACGGCACCACAGTGGCGAAAAAACAAGTTACGCACCAGTGCTGACTTCATCAGCGCCGCGGCCTGTTGAGGCGGTTGGCTAGTGCCGATCTTGCCGTGGCTGCTGCTGCGAGATCAGATCTCGTCGCGCTGGGGCACAGACCGGAAGGGGTGAAGAGGTGGTGAGGTCCACAGCCGCACCTCGAAAACCGTGCTTGTTGCTGTCAAAGGGACACTGACACAGACCGGCTCAGCATGGCTCAGCAAGCGGCGCAGCGGCTGCCATGCTGGGATGCCACAATGGACGCAGGCAGGTCGCAGAGCCTCGGTCTCAGGCCCGAGCGTAAGGGCAACAGCCCGGGATCGGGATCTGCAAAGCTCGTAACTTCGACTCGTCACAGCGAACCGAGGCCGCGGGCTCCCGGCGCAGTCCAGCCATGTGCCTCCTCGCAACAGGAACGCTTGATGCCATCCACTTTGCTCCGTGAGCTCCTATCTAACATTCCCATGAAGTACTACAAATGCACATTCCGGAAGATCAACCATCGGAGGCCTGAAATGTGCTGCGGCAGGCACGCAGCGACGAGACACACCTATTGCAGGTTCACTGAGCACCCTGCCTCCTCCTCCTCGTCCTCCGAATATGACTCGTGCTCATGCCTAGGTGCAGCCAGATGATGTTGTGAAGCTTCGGGCTTTTCCGACTGAGCTCTTGTCTCAGAATCCTCTGCGTCCATTGCTTCTGCAGCAGCTGCTGCAGCCACTACCATGCGTGCCATGCCTTCAGGAGTGGGCGATGCAAAAGAGTAGAAGGCCGACGGCAGCTGATTGCACAAGAAGGCACGATGAGCTCCACTCTGCGCCTGCAGCAACATCACCAGGCCCACGAAGCTTCAGCAGGTCGTAGCCGCAGTCCTTGGTAACGTGACACAGAAGCATGAAGCGTGTTGCTGAGCAGACCTGTTGCATGCGATGCTCGTGTAGCGGATCGCGACTGTCCAGATCAGAGATTGTTGCGATTGAGCGCTGTCGATCAGGATGTGCCTGAAACATGAACCCTGTTTCGTCATACAAGCAAGACAGCTGAGCAAGCAGCCTTCAGCAGACCCTCGATCATGCTGCCAAGCGCGTGGTTCTTGCCAACTCCGGCGACCCCTTGTCGGCAGATTGGACACCTGCTTGCGGCGTGCATATGTGTGTATGCATGCATGCAGGCATGCATGCATGCATAAATACATGTATGTTTGTACATGTGTGTGTGTGTGTGCGCGAATGCATGATCCACGGCTGCAGTGCCAAATCCCACACAATACATCGTATGGTCTCGCACCTGCGACGGGTTCCCGTACGTATGTACCATGACATCGACATCCGCACCTCGTCCCCACCGTTGTGGTTTGGGTGGCGGGTTGTGCTTCGGTGCGCGATGCCCCATAGCACAACCAGTCTGTGTATTCCTTTGCGCAATGCGAGATTGTGTCTACGAAAGATTCTCGCCCCGTGCATCTATCTGCAACGCAAGACTTAGATCATCTATATCCCAATGCTGCAATACTCAGGCATTTTACCCGAGACATGCTCCCCAAAATGATCCAACCAAGGCATGTACATTCAACACACGGTGTGTCGTGGGACAAGAAGAACTTGACATCCTATGGATACTGCATACACATGTATACACATGTCTACACGCTACACGCGCATAGCGTCATAGCATGTGTCTGCCGTGCGCGACGCTGCCAGTCAGCCTTAACCAACAGGACCCGAAGTCTGCCTGGGAATTCTGTCACCGGGCCGCTTCAACCAGCCACCCAGGCAGGAGCTGCAGAAGCCTGCCACTCTCTTCCCATTTCGAAACCCCTTGAGTTGCACACTTGAAACTTGCCCGGCAGCACTGTGCATGCATGGCTGTACCTTCGGCGTCAAGGTACACAGTTAACCACACCCCAAACCTTGCTAGAAGCAGAACTGCCAAATCTCGGGTCCGCGCACTGGTGGCACGGTGCATCACCTGTCAAGTGTCAGGTAGAAAGCAAGGAGCCTTTCCCGGCAACCAGAGAAGATTCAAAATCAGAAACAGAAGTCGGATGCAGTGGACCTCTTGGCAGATTGCACACATCGCGCCCTCAAAGATGGCCTCGCTATTCGCTGCGTATTTTTCCATCACGGATGCTTGCAATAATGCACCCGTTCTACTCCTAAGCCAGAAACGTCACCACCCGTGCCGCTGGCTGAGTCGCCTGCTGTTCTCAAAGCACGTGCATGATTTAACTGGTGTGACCACAGAGCGGGCCTTCTAATCGAATCTTTTTCTTCGCTGGGCCTTCCGGCACCTCGGCTCCGGCGTCCATTCGATGCAGCTCGAAAATGTCAAAGCGCATCTCTGGGCTTCGCCACATCAGCATCTGGAGAATGGAACAAAAACGCGATAGCTGCAGCTTGCCCAACCTCACGTGTCAAGGAAGTTCGAATGATGGATACAGAGTAGCTAACTGAACTGATCCGCGCTTTCTTCAGATTCACAAGGGTAGTCGCGGAGGTAGATGAAGGAGCCAGATATACCAGTGTTCGGGCGTTGATGCAAGCTAAGCCTTATTCAACGGCAACATGCACATTGGCAGATTGGTGCGAGCTGCTGGCATTTACGGATGTTGCCACAGTGAATGGATGCGCCGGGCACATGTGGGCACATGGATGTAAGCCCTTTAGCAACCTCCTAAAACAAGAAGGTATCCTGGAAAAATGCCGATAACGAACGTTGGCAAAGAGGAAACGCTTCCACATGACTTGGAGCTCGCGGGCTTGCCTTCGAAGCTGGAAGCACCTCCACCAAATCCTTCAAAGGTTCACGAGCTACAAAGACATGTCAATTTGAGTTGATAGCCAACTCTGCGCTTCACGGCAGCAGTGAACCCGGTCCTGATCCTTCAAGGCAATCCTGACCTGAGCTCGGGAGTAAACCGCATCTCCCACAGAGTGTCTAACAGAGTCTAACTCGGTACTAGTATGATGCGTCTGTTGCCAGCAAGGTGAGTGATGGTCGTTTTAAGAGCAGCTGAGCTGCTCCCCGGACCAGCTTCTTGTTCACCAGAGTACCGTTCCTAGAGCAGTCCTCTCGCAGCCGCAAGCGACGTTGAGAGGAGTGAAATGTGGAGACTCTGGACACTGATGGCTGTCATAGCTCTCATCTGCTCTCTGAACTCCTCCAGTTCGTAGCTCCAGGGCGGCCCGGGAGCTCCAAGAGTCTTCCGGTGGACTCGAAACTGTTCGCTCGAGACTCGCCTTGGCAGAGACGCAGCCGACGCGTTGGGCCTGGGCCTCTGGGGCCTCTGGGCCTGGGCGCCGGACGGATCCGTCAAGGTCGCGAAGTTGGACTCGTCCCTGCCTGCAGGCCGTGAACTCATGAGGCGCAAGCTCTGCCCGGTGACAAATGCCCCTACAAGTAGCCCGAAGGCCTACGGACAAGCAGTCGCACTTCAGCCTCAGAGAAGCGTTGTAGGCGGAAGAGCAAAAAGCTTTTCAGCCAAGCCCATGGCACAATGTCTGTGGCGGTGGCAAAATTCACCGACGACAACACCTGAAGCCACTTGCAACTCCAACTCCATGACAACTTCGTCTCAGCAGCCGGTTTAAGCTAGGCACCCCTGTGTGCTCGTCGGACACGGGACCTGGAAGTGCTCCAAGCTCTCAAAGAACACAGCGCGGTTGCAGGTCTGCCCATGCCTGCTTGCATGTCCGTGTCCATTACGTCCAAGTTCAAGTCCAGAGTCTGCGTGGCAGCTCTTTTCACACCTCGATGACGCCACAAGGCGTCGATACCAGTACGGCGCAAGCGCTCTTAGAGGCCTCGCCTGTAATTTCAGGCACCGCAACGGCGGTCGCTGCGGCAGCAGCCACCGCAGCGGCGGTCACCGCAGCGGCGGTCGCCGCAGCGTCTGATGGTTCCGAGGACGGCATCGCTTCCTCGGCCATGTCCTTGGCTCAAGGACTGCGAGACGAGCCGGCAGCTGCAGGGAATAGTCAGCTCCGGGCCAAAACACTCTCACCAGGTGTTGCACCTGGCACCGTGTCTGCTGACCTTGCTTCTTCGCGCGCAATGCGTCATGAGCAGTATTGTGAATGAGTATTGTCCCTGCTCAATGACAAGGCATGCTCAGGAAAGACTTCGAATACACGGCTCTACGCTCCTAGTCTCTCTGACTGGGGATGCTTCTCTGTTGCTTCTGCCGAGGCGTCTCCGAGCAAGTCCAATAGGCCATCATCCACCTGGACAGCTGAGCTGCGAATGCCCGGACAGGTCAAATCAGCATACAGGCGCAGATGCATGAGAAATTGACTGTTGACAGACAAAGGAAGAAACAACAACCGTCTCAATGACCGAAACATCTGATCGCCATGTGTCACGTCGCGGTTCCTAGACCGAAACAGTATCTGCTTGAGTTGAGAAGATGGAAAGCTGCACTCATCACCGTCAACGCTTTTTGTATCATCACCAACGATCGCAAAGGCTTTTGCTACGACGTCGGCCTTCCCTTCCTCCTCGGCATCGCCTCACAGAGCAGGCTGAGCAGACTAAACTTCGGGCAGCGCTGAGCTGAGCTGCTGGGCCTTCTGCCAGGTGCGCACCCAGCACCAGGGTCTCTGCCTGCCACCAGAAGCAAGACGTCACAGGGCCACGCTTCAGATTTCAGCCCGAGGAGCATCATCGAAGTTCTCCCCCATCCTGCGAAAGGGGGGACGAAACGAAGCAGCATCTCGGTCTCAGGCTGATTACTTGCACGGCCTCGGCGATGCCTCGCTGCTTGGCAGCGGAAAGACCTACCGGCCTATCTGAGTCTCTGCAGAGGCGACGCAGGGAAGAAGGCTGCGTCTTTCGCAAGACAACACGGTAAACACTTCTTCACTGACCTGCGGCCCAGGATGACCTGAGGCCCAAATTGCAGCCTTTTCCCACCCGTGCTCGGCCATTCGCGCGGCTTGCAGCTCACGGCCGCCGAGACTTAGCAGGTGCTGGCGGCTACCTCCTGCACGGCAGCCAAGGGGAGTTGGGAAACCTTTGACCTCTTCCGGCTCTTGGAATCGCATTGCATCGCTTCAGGCATAAAAAACCCAGCCGCTCGTGGAGCATGCAGAATCGGCAGTCCTCTTCTTGCCCTTGCCTGTTCAAAGACGCTGTCTGAGCTACTCGGCGCGCTCGCCTCACCACTACAGCCCGGGCCTTTGCCCTTGCCTTTTCCTCTGCCCTTGCCGCCCTTGCCCCTGCCTCTTCCCTGCCATGGGCCCATCGCTTGAGGTCGAAATTGAAGTCTTTTCCGGGGCTCGAAAAAGCCGAAACTACCAAGCTCCTGACCCACGGAGACGCGGACATGTCATGAGTGGAGCTCTTGTCATTCTGCTTGCTTCGCTTCCTTGGTGTGCCACGAAGTTGGCAGTCAACACTGCTGTCTGGAGCGCCGCTGTTAGGCAGAAATAAAACACGGCCTCTCAAGCGACCAAGCAGTATCCTACTTGAGGGCACGGCTTCTTTCCACCGAAACCGTACTTTTCATCGAGGTTGCGGCGCTTGGCCGACTTCATGGCCTGATCAGAAACATACACGACCATGCTGCCACCGCAAAACCGCGAGTTCTGTTCAATCCAGCCTTGCCCTTGCCTTTGCCCTGCCTGCGATGTCATGGCACAAAGTGGCCCTGTTTCGGCTCCCTCTCTCGACTTGTCTCTGCCAAGCTGCCCATCTTGGTCTCTCTTTTTCCCTTGTCGACTTAGAATCTCCTCCAAGTCCTGGAGCCACGACACGCACAGTTCCAAGCCGCAACAAGAGAATACTGCCATGTGCAGATGCCTGACACAGCGACACCGACATGCCTGATCGTCTTTGTTGTTTCCTTCGCTCTTCTTCCGTGCCCGCCAGTTGGCGATCTCTTCCAGGGACGTCCTCTTCTCCTCCCATGCTGGAAAGGCTTTCAGAGATCACCAGAAACTGCAACAAGGCAGAGCTCGCCGGGCCACCAGGCAGCCAGGCCTGCGCCCGGGCTTCCAGTTTCTTGGCTTTTGCCTCGCGCCCAGCAGAGTGTACATTCATGGCAGAAGGACTGCTAAATGATATGTTTTCAATGGCAGCCTTCTTGGCAAACTTCTTGCTCGCTTGTTGCTTTTTTCTGTCTTCGACAATCTGCAGGGCAAGGTTCATCTCACAATACTTTGATATAGAAGATCCTCAGCAGCATCTCGCCTTGATTCGTCGCTCCTCCTCTGCCGCCTGTTGGCGAACTCGGTACATCTGCTTGTCAGGCCTCTGCTGAAACAGAGCGCGATCCGGCGAGCACTGCCAAACTGAGACCGTTCAGGGCTCGCACCGCATCATCTCGGCATAGAAGTCATTTGGTCTCGTACAGGGGATCTTCATGACTCGCAACCTGACAGAGCTACGAGAAAACCTAGCACAGCCGTGCTTTCAGACACTTCGCGGCAGGCCGAGCAGGCTGTGAACCCTCGCAACAGGCCTGCGGTAGCCTTCGGCAGCTGCTTCTGCAGCCATGCCTGCCGCCCGAGAACTCTACCTCTCTGCCGCTAAACTACCCGTACCCCTACAAGTTCCTAGGCAAGCCGAATACAGGGGACTGTTTCTAGGCAAGCCGAAGACGGGGGGCACCAGATTGTGGCCAAAAGCACACAGCTTGTCGAAGCAATTCCGAACTACTACAGTACAGGGGTGCCCACACTGCCCATTGCATCGCCTAGGAAGGCACTTTCCAGTTTCACGCCATCTTTGGCAGTGACCTTGATCACCAAACACTTGCAGTCGGTTCGACTCGCATGCAATGCAAATTGCAGAAAGCCTGCGGCAGAGCGATCACTACCATCCAAAGCCGCACTAAGTGCTTGACCCCTTTCGGCAGGTTGTTCTGTCCATCTATGGCCATGGTGTCCTCAAAAAACAGTCCTCTGCAACTACTTTGTCTTTGGCAAGTGTCCAGGGTGCCGGCGATCCAAGGGACGCGCTTCGCACCCTCGGGCACCTCTGTAAGGCAAAGGCTTTCGTTGACATTGCTCTTGGGCTCTATTTGCTGTTTCAAGTGCAATTCCACTGTTCCTGCTACAGTACTGCCTACTTGCTCTACAATAAGCAGTCGAAAGTCGAACTCGAATGAGCTTCACGACGCTCGTTGGCTTGGGTGCTGATTCTGAAGATAAAGATGCAGAGATGAGAATGAGGATGAAGAAGATGACGATGATGAACATGATGAACCTGATGAAGAAGACGAAGACGAAGAGGAGGAGGAGGAGGAGGAGGAGGAGGAGGAGGAGGAGGACGAGCGCTCGAGTCTTCCGCTCTTCTCCCCCGCCTTGTATTCTATTTCGCTCAGCCGCTGCAAAAGCAGCGGTGCCAGGCAAACACCTCGCTTTGCGGTGTCCTGACGGCTCAGGACATGGAGCTCAGGACCCAGAAATGGGAAGCTTCAGAAGAAGGGGACCCCAACATGAAGCTCCGAGCACCACCACAACAAAGGAAATCCCTCACTCTTCGGAAACACCGGGAGAGCCTGCACCTCTGCAGATTCATCCTGACGGGAGGAAACAGCGGCGACGGTTTAGGGTTCAGGGTTTAAGGGTTTAGGGTTAGCACGCAGCAGCGACAGCGGTTGCAGCTGCGGGGCCTGGGTCGGCTTCGGCTCCTCGCCGAGGATGAACTCCCCCGCTCTGAGCTTGGATCTGGACGCGAGCGGGACGTTTGCCATCAGAGGCACTGGAGTGCCCTGCCGGCGCTGCCTCGCCAATGCCTCGATGTCCGCTTCCTCGACATCGGAATCTGCAAGCCTCGGCACATCACATCCCTAAACGACGAAGGGGGGGCCCCTTGCTGTTTTCCGGGTGCCGAGCTCCGGCCCGCCGACAGGAGCCTCAGGCTTTTCCTCGCGCGAACATTCGCCTTCCTGCCTTTCCCCCCCTCCCTGATATCGGAAGCGAAAGCGCTCCCTGCGAGGCTTCCCGCGGCCCATGGGCCCCACTCCTGCACGGGAGGAAACGGCTCTTTGCTCCAGGCTTGGCCTCCTCCTCCCTCCCGGGTCTCCCCCTCGGCGCCTTCGATGCCCAAACGGGGATCACAACATCTTGCACAACTTGCACAGTGGCCGTGTCTGCTGGATGCGTGGTCTACCAAGTCCGACTGCGGTGATCTATCCCTTGCAGCTTGGAATCGAAAGTGTTCGTCTGTGAGCCAATTCGAAGACAGGAGGACAAGCACTAGGCAAGCCCAAAACGGGCATTGAAGCAGTGCAAAGAATGTCGCATTCCTCTTCACTGGTTTTGCCCTCAAATCCAAACGCACACGCAGTGCTCGAATGCTCGACCGGCAGGAAGCACTCCAGGTCCAAGAGTGTCCCACACAGAGAGTGCTAGTGTTCATAGCAGCTCGGTCCCCAGGTCTAGCTAGGTCAACTGGGCCGAAGTGCATCTCAGCACCTTCGCTCCCGAACGGCCACGGAACTGGGGGTCTCCCTCCTGGCGCGCGCGCACACGCGCGCGCGTGCGCGCGCGTGCTCGGAGAGGATTGGATTTGTGGACGGCTGACACAGGCCTGTCTCGAATCGGTTGGCGTGTCCTTCCTACCTAGCTTTACCCTTCAGCCACTTCAGAAGGAAATTCACCGCACCGGCGATCCTTGGCAAATGCGTATTGCAGTCTGGTCAGCAGCTGTCACGCGAACACAGCAGGATTCTCAGTGTCCGTCAAAGGTGCAAGAAGGACAATGGCCAGAAACTCAGGTTCACCAGGCTTGCAGAGGAGTTCAAGTTCGAGCTTCGCAAAGTTTCGTGAGGAGTGGGCCAACAAGGGTTCGGCCATGCCTGCCATTGCCTGAACTACCGCTTCTTTCCGGAAACTCCTATCCGATCCTCCCCGAAGATGGTGATATGCTTGCCTCGCGCATTTGTCGCCGTGCCCTTTTGTAGAACCTTCGTGCGGAAGCCTGTGTTGCACATTGCGGCTCAATCTCTGCAGCTGCGCACCAGAAGATCCACAAAGCCTTCAGTTTGTCAGTACCCGTTGTCATCATTCCTCGCCACCTTATCACTCCGAGGCACTGTCTCCGTCAGTGACATGCGCAGACATGGGTCCCAAGCTTGCTGTGAGAGTCGCTGCTCTGTTTACGGGCAGCTGCCTCGCCGAGAAAGCACGAGTGCCGGAACATTTGCTTCGGGCGAGTACAACATGGACCTTGCACTCCTCCAGTGCATTTCGAATCTCGCGATCGTCTGGCATGATCCTGTTCAAGCTCATCTGTCGCTTCACAGTGGCAAGAGTGGTCATGCAAGTGGTTCTGCTGGTACACGCATCCTGCGCAGTCCGAACCGACCGTGCAACAACTGGAGCCTCGCTGCACCGATGAAGTCTGCAGAAGCATCTTCGAAGTCTTTCGCTTGGCCTCAGAACTCATGGCTACATCTTGCACGTCTGCCCACAATGTCGTAAACTTGGTTCCATGCATCTTCCAAGACCTGGTGCAGGTCAAAGGCAAAAAGCGTTTCGGTAATGTCGCACAGTCAGGTGGCATCAGCGGACTACGCACAGGGACCTCGGCGGAATAGAAGCTTCGCCCGCATGGGAGCTGGGGCGCCAGGCTTCCTGACATCATGGCGTGACAGGAACTCATGCAACCACTTTCCTGCAATGCGCAGACGAAGAATCTGCCTGTCACAATAGGTGAGTCCCAAGGTGGCCGCCCGGACGGAGTTGTGCGAGTCGTTGCGCTTCAAGAAGATGTAACTATCACGCAGCACATGTCAGCAATGAATGCAATAACGAAGCCCATGTTTGCCCCGAAGCCTCAGGTTGCTCAGGAGAGGGAGAATTGCATCCGATGCCTCGCTTAAGCGCAACGTACTCCGTCGTTGCTCAAAGACGCTCAAAGCCTCCGTCTTCTCGTCTTCAGAGTGCAGCACTGACTGACCCTCGCCGGCGAGATGTTTGGCTGCAAAAGGCATTTACTCGGGCTCGCACGACCTTGTTGAAATCCAGGCAGTGCAGGCTGCAAAGCGCGAGCATCCTGAGACCGCAAAGGCTGGCGATGAAGTGCTGGAGGGATCGCGAAGCTGAGCATCCCCGCATGGCTTCCCGAATGTCCGCTTCCTTGACGCGCTCATTGCTGGCCTCACGCAGGCCTGGCACGAGCAAGGACCAAGGAACTGGATCGATCCAAACCCCCAACAGAGCGAAGCATGACCGGGCGGCTTTTGGAGAGAGCCACCCGTTCGGAAAAAACCTGACCAGAGCAGTCAAGGCTCAGCTCACCGAAACATGCCGCCTCCTGGCCTCCGGACGCTTGTAACCCTTTTCTTCAAACCATGAAAGCACCTGCCCGCATCTGCCTGCCTTGCACATGGAAAACAAGACGGCTACCTTCCTGCCTCCTTGCATTCATCCTCCAGGCAGAAATGGCACAGAAGCTTCTCCTCGTCAATGTCCCAGACCTAAACTTCCAGGAACAACTTCACAATGCAGCGTATTTATGCGGGAAGACTGCACCGCAGCAGAAACGTGTGAACTCGAGCCGATTCCCTGAGGTAACATGTTCCTGGTTTACATCTATTTTCCAGGGGAAAGTGCACTGCAGCCGAAACGTGTGAATTCCGCCTGCGTGTGGCTCATCTCGACGGCGGATCATTGGCTCTGCGTGCTTGCTAGAGGCACTCACTCTCCACTAAGGCGAAGCTAATAGCTGATATGCCCGTGACTTCCTGTAACAAAGGCAAATGCAAAGGCAACGTAGGGATCCCGTCGGAAGGTAACCAGGCTCCGAAGCGAAACGACCTACGCTCACGTTCTGACAAAACGAATGGCCTTACCAAATCAGGAAAGGCTGAAAGGCTTGAGCCGAAAGCGTCCACGGAGCGTCTCATGAGCAGGGACATGAACAGACGAAGCCCCAACTTAGCGAAGTTTTTCACAATCACAGAAAGACATGTCGAAGCTTCCTTCTAGGACCGGAGGGCATCCTGCTTTGCAGGAGAGCGCAGGTCCCAAGCCCTGGAGTTCTTCTGGCAGAACTGAGAGGACTCAGAATCTCGGATAGAGTCGTCGCGATCTGGGAGGAGATCTCAGATCTGGTTCTGCTCGGCCGGCGGATCGATGGAAATTCGAGGGCTCTCGAATACACGGTGGCGGTTCAGCCGCCTCTTCCCTTTCCTCCACCTTTCCCCTTGCTCTTGCCCTTGCCTTTGCCCTTTCCCTTGCCTCCTTTGCCTTTACCTTTACCCTTCCCTTTCTTTTTGCCTGCAGCTTCTTCCTCCTTTGGAGTAGCTTTGACCTTGACGGTTCGTCCGTCTATCTCCTCGGAAGGCATCAGCTGGTCTGTAGCCACATGTTTTAGACTCAAAATGTTTCGGAAATCTCGGAAACGACAGAAGAACACGGCCGAGTCCTTGCCCTCCATTCCTTGGATGGCCGCTTCCATCTCTTCCGCTGAGGAGAAGGAAACGTCGGCTCGCCGAGGAGCTCCTCGCACCCATCTTCTTACGGTCACCACCTCCCCGAACTTCGCACAAGCCTGACACATCACGGCCAATGGAGGGACACAAACTGACCACCGAGCCATTTCGTCCGTGCCTGCCTTGCGCAAAGCCTTTCGCTTTGTTTCGAAGCTGAGCCCACCGATGGACACCGAAAACTCCGTTGGCTCTCCCTCATCGTTGCACATGCACATTACAATGCCTTGCAGAAAAAAGGAAAGCCGCTCGGTGGCGGACTTCATCGTTGTCGAGAGCAGGGTCCTCGATCAAAGCAAGAAAGAGACGGGTAACGATTTCTGCCTCTTTTTACGGGGCGAAGGTGGGGGCTCCTCATACTCGGGCGGCTCAGTCTGAAGCTTCTTCGTCGGCTGCTCCTCCATGCACGGAATCGAGCTGATTCATTGATCGAACCGCTCCCGAATTCTTCTTCTATCGTGACGTGACGTTTCGTTGGCCTCCTCATCTACCTCTTCTTCCGCACACTCTTTCGACCGCTTCCCCATAGCTCAGACACAGCAAATCAATGCAAGCTTGATGCACAACGCAGCGGTGCAAAGATGTGCAAAGCTGATCACTGAACTACTGTACAAGCAAAACGCACTGACTTCCTCTTCTTCCTCCTGTCACTGTCCCTGTACGCAGACTTTTGTTAAGCGCGGCGTCTTGCACACTCACTAGAATCTTGATGCTGCTGAACCAGTGCCCAGCACCCAGCAGAAGCACGAGCATGCCGGAGCCCTCACATCCAATCGTCAACGAGCTCAAGGTCAGAGGCAGTTTGCACACCTGTGATGCCCTGTAGAGTTGGATGACTTGTGAGCCTTTATGGTGAGGTGGTGACCCAAGAGGAAGCTGGGGCAGTTGTCTTGATAGGGGCTTCGGGCGGCGCATGGCAGCGCGGCATCCACATCGTGAGGGTCCCAGTGTCGCAACAGTGTGCCACCCGGACAACCAAGGTTCTGTCTCGCTTGCAATAGCGTCAATAGCGACGGCAGAGGCCTTACCTTGCCGGAATGATCGGGCAATCGACGTCGCGGCATCCATGTCGTTGATGCAAATTTGTATGAACGGATCGTAAGCTTAAGATCCCACGTGCCCCACGGATCGACGCTTCTTCCGCTTCTCTGCTCGAACCAGGTCCCACAACCCATTGCTCGGGGCTGGTGCTGGAAGGTCCTGGACCTGGCTTGGCATCTCCGCCACAACGGACCTCCCCAAGGAGTTTGCCCACGCTTTTCGCTGAGCACGCTCTTGCTCCAGTGACTCCAGTAATTCGGCCTCTACTTGGCTCGCTTGGCTGGCTTGGCTGTCTCCCGGCTCCTCAGGTTCTCTGGCAGGCCTGGCACGGTCCTCCTCCTGCGAAGCTCGCGCTTCGGACAAAGAGCGCTTCCAAGTCTTGGCCTTCGAGGTCTCTTGCGCGACAGGGATCAGTTCGGAGTTCGAGTGCTGATCAAGTATCCCGGGAAGGTGCAGATGCGGTCCGGGTTCATTGACAGAGTGTGAGGCGCAGCGGCCTGGCTGCCCATAGCTTCGGGGTTCTAGTTCCGGATCGGCTGCCGAGGGTTACGGATCAGAGAAGGATAGTTTCGACGCCCAGTTTCGGCACAGCGGGAGTCAGTTTCGGAAGCGGGCCTGTCAGTTTCGGGGGGCGATTTCAGTCTTATTCTCGCGGACCTGAGCCTCAAACTGACCCTTGCGTGAGACCGAAACTGACCATGTCCTGATGCGAAACTGTCCCGGACCATGTTCCGAAACTCCGCCCCGAAATGCAGCCGAAACTAACCTCGAAAACCCCGAAACTCACACGTTCCTGCAGTGGCCTGGACCGCAGGCGTCGCTGTCCAGAGCCATGCAAAGGTTGATGTCCACAGACAGTGCATCTAAAAGTATATCGATGTCCTTTATGCCCACGAACCTCGCTTCAATCCAAAGTGGGATCTCTCTTCCTGACTGCGACCGACCTAACAGCTGCAGAAAGTCTTTGGCCGCTTCATCGCCGATGCTACGATTGTAAGAGAGCAGAATCTTCTGCGGTGGACCCCTTCGCTGCCTTGTCAACCACTCTGCCAGCCACTGCATTGTATCTGGATCGAGTCGGTTGCGCTCCACATCTAGGCATGACACGTGATGTCCTGTCTCTTTCGCAACATTGAGGAAGGCTTCGAGGCCACTTCTGCCCAAGCGATTTCCAGCAAGTAGCAAGCAAAGGTCCAAAGCGACCTCCCTCACCCTCTCCAACACTGATTGGAGAAACTTGGCCACTGTAGCAGCTGCAGAATCTTTGATGCGACGACCACCCAGATCCACAAACAAGCAGGGCCCTTTTCGGTAGATCCACTTGGGAACCGCAGGAGCCTCCGAAAGAGTGGGGTTGGAGCCGCGCGTCGAGGTTTGTCTCTTCGAGGAAGAGCTACAGCTACTCCCAACATGGTCCAATGTGTCGGCTGTGTCTGCTGCGTCTGCCGTCTCGTGCTCTCTGCAACTCCGGGCCTTGGACTTCTTGGGAGTTGGCTTTCTCTTTGCCATCGGCGATTGCGAGGGAGATCTCTTCGCTGCGCTGCTTTTGCTTTCTGCCGCGACTTCAGTCGAATTCGCACCGCTCAGAGGCTTCCGGTTATCCTCTACTGCGTCTTGCACGAACTCCGACAACGGAAACTCCTGGCAGGACAAAACACATTCCATCGCACCGATTGCTCCCCGAGATGCCTGTCCTGGCACTCGGCACAAAACCTCGCAGAACCGAGGGGTGCTCGTTTCTTGCCGGCTTCCGCACTCAGCTCCCGGCCAGTCTCCTTCTGGTACACCGGACCTGAAAGCAGCGTGAGTCGGGCGACTTCGGAGAGCTTGGCTGGGCACCGCTGGGCCGCCAGGTGCGTGGCAGGCCGAGACAGTAAAAGTGGGCGGCCCCCTCAGACATTGCGAGGCACGTCTTTGTGCGACGCAGGGAGAGGTCCAGAAGCAATGCTGCAAACACTGTCGGACTGTCGGGCGGTAGAATTACTTGATTACTTCACCACTGCCAAGCCGCACGACAGCGACCATTGCGTCCATCGCACAGGAGGAGAGCGTCATCCCCGCCCGGTCGCTTGCCTAGCGGTCGTCGAATCGGTTTCCACGGAAATGCTTCCATTGGCCAAGCGCACGGCAGATGCTGCAGACGTGATCTTCAAATTCAGCACTCGTCTCTCCTGCCAAATGAAGAAGCCCACGGCACCCAGCAATGCCGAAGATAAAGCATGGGCCGCATCCTGCCTTCTGAATTCTGATCTTTTTCTTCCGCGGTTATGATGCCTCGGAAAGCAAAAGGCAACATTTAAGCAAGGCCAAGTCGATTCTGAAAACGCCCCTGGGCCAGCACGTCGCAAGTCGCCGTTGACGCCGTACACACCAACTCGGGAAAACCTGTTCTTGCACCTCGGATGCGAGCCTGTACTCAGGCCCATTTTTGCTGCTAGACACCTGCCACAAGTCCACAAGTGAGGGCGCTGCAATGGGCATGTGTTCTCCTGCTCTGCCCAGGTTGAGATGCACCTGCACATCAATCTGCAGGCTGGCGGAGAGAGCAATGACAATAACCAGAAACTGCACTCCCCGTGAATAGTCAGACGACCTCACATGAAAGAAGTGCGTTGGGTTGCAGGAGTCCAGCACGGCAACGAACTCACCCTCTTTGCCTGATAGAGGAGATCGTGTGCCCGGAATCGTCAACTCTGCTACGATCTGGAAGCTGAGGGCAGTGCTGGCTGTGTCGATATCAAGCAGACATGCACCACACCTGGAAGCAGAGAAGACCAGGACAACTACAATGACTACGAGTCTCTCAGCGCTCAGGCCGCGTCTGCTTGGGAGCACTTGTGTGGGCCGCGCTTGCGCTTTCCAGGATAGGACTCGCAGGCGAAGGGGGAATCGGCAATAGCAGATGGTAGCACACGAGCTGCGATGCCCTCGTCAGCCTGAAACCGGACCTGCCCTCCTGCAAAGCAGCCTGCAAGCGGGTGCTGCGCCTGTCAAGGGGGATGCTCTCCGAGTTTCATCGGTGCAGTAATACTCACTGCCTGGGTGTGGTGTCCATAGCAACGAGCGGGACGTGTCAGCTCATGGCAGTGGTGGGATCAAAAAACGCTGCTAGAGCTGGCCAAAATTGTCAGGACCGCCAGTGTGGTGCAAACACTTTGCTACGAAAAGGCTGCAGAGCAGAAGGCAGCTCACACTGCGCTGCATCTACCAGCTGAAGTTCGCTGTTACAGAGAAGAGATATGCAAGTTGTTGTAAGCCACAGCGCCGCACATTTCTACATCAGACTGCTCAGGATCTCTGTCGTCCGATGAACACTTGTCCGCTGGATTCTTGGAGCAAGTTTATGTGGGCGTTTGGCCCGAAACCTCCGAACAAGCCGGAATCTGCTACCGCATTCTGGGGGAGTTGGATGCTGTATATATCGGGTGTTCATGCACCTGCGCCCCACGGATGCAAACAGGTGCCAGACGTATGCCGACATGGGATGCGCAAGCTCCAGGAGGTCACAATGGGCCAGGTAGTGCTGGGCAGCAAAAACATGACCCGCAGCCCACCGCACGTCCTTGCGAACGGGACCGCTGTCTGTGCTGGTGATTCGGCCGTGACTGTGTCAAGAGCGCCCGGTCCCGGTCCTGCAGCGCATCCGAGAGATGCCGAACAGCCAGCCCAATGAGGCACCTTCGTCTGCTTCAGGCAATACCTTATGTACCTCAAACACGTTAAAGAACTGTATAGCCAGCTATGGAGAGAGGTTCGATGCATCCGATGATTACAGCCCAGGCACCTCGATGCGGGTTCGTTAACTGCGAAAGGCCGCTCCACTGACGCCAGCTGTTCCAAGGCATCTGCGGTGGAAAATGCATCAATTCCGGGCCTGACAGAAAGTTCTTTGCTCTGCTCATGCGACCTGTGCTTTCAGCTTGTGGCCATGCCTCCTCTCTGCGGGGAGAAGCTTCTCTGTCAGAAACAGCAACATGTCGAAGGGCGCCACCGAACCAGAAGCAAAGAGTCGAATCTGTGACCGGTGCAGGAAGGCCACGACGCACCACCACCAGTTCCAGAAAGACTGGCGTGTTGCATTTTCTGCTACGGCTGTGCTCAGGCCAGCAGACAGAAACTCCGGATCTACATATGCACCCAGCAGAACGGCCACACAAGCATCACACTCGTGATCCACCTCGTGCCGCTCCACTTGCAGCAGTCTTTCTAGATGCGGCTCGGCAACTTTCCAGCACTCTGCCAAGGAGTCCAGCAAGTCCAAAGTCGAGTCGAGACTTTGAGTGCGGGCGTCCAGAAGTCGGCTGAAGTTCTGCATCCCAGCTGCGCAAAGCAGCTCCAAAGCACAGCTGGGGTTTGACAAGCAGCCGCTCCCGCTCACACAGGAGCCACTGGCTTCTGTAGACGGAGCTCTCGGTGCACCTGCCCCGAAAGAGCGC
The DNA here is from genome assembly GCA_905221615.1 of Symbiodinium sp. CCMP2592. Classification (NCBI taxonomy): domain Eukaryota; class Dinophyceae; order Suessiales; family Symbiodiniaceae; genus Symbiodinium; species Symbiodinium sp. CCMP2592. Next base: position 108,840 of record CAJNDT010000530.1, read on the forward strand.
TGCAGACGCAGCACATGGTGCACGCCTGAGGGACGGGGAGGCCGGAACTGGCCCTGGTCCTGGCCCTGGCCCTGGCCGTGACAGTCTTCCCGCTTTGCCCACGGAGAGGCACAGACCGCTTCTCTGTAGTCGAAGGGGCGTCTCGGCAGATTACACCTCTCATTCGGGTAAGAGCCAGGTTCGCACTCTGACTGAAGCAGGAAGGACGGACCAAGCCGTTCTGTAGCACAAGCACGCAACTGCGGACGCAGCCACTTCACCACAGCACTGTCAGCAAAGGATCCGTTCGATAGGACCTGTGGCAAACAAGGCTCTAAACTTCGAACGTAGTGAGGACGCATGGATGGGAACGATGACTTGGAGGTGGTTGGCCGCTGGAACATGCGGTAGTGCACCGAATAGCCCCGGAAAGATGCATCTGCCAGCTCATTCACGATGCACTGCGATGCAAACAATGAGATTTGCTCGAAACTTTCCTCATACGGCAACAGTACTGGATGTACCGACCAGTGCAATGCTATCACCTTGATCAAGGCAGGCTCGGGCTTGTTGGCTGGGCAGGAATTACAGAGGCAGGCGTTTGGGCTGTTGGTGTTTACTCTGCTCTTGAAAGTGCAAGCATTCGACAGTGTGCACCTTGTGATCGATGGTAGACGTGCAAACACGCATATCAGCGGCGCCCACACAGTCTGCATCATCAATGCCGAAAACTGGCGTTGCAACGGCCGGTACGTCTGAAACCAGTAATCGGTGGAAAAAAGAAGCAGGCGACTCAAAAGCCGCTGGCAGAACATCGCTGTTCCCACAAGACAGAGGAGAGCAATTTCGGAAGATAAACTCCCCACTGTCATCTGCCAGGATGAAGTACAGAAAGCGGATGCTTTCGTCCAGCTCCAGCTGAAGAGCGTGCTGGTAAAGCAGATTGCGGCCTGCAGAAGGACACGCAAGCAGAGACGCCCTTCTGCTGTTCCCCTACTGTGGAGACTCGAACGTCTACCCTGCGCCCTAGGACCACAAGTAGCTTGCACCTGGAGTGTAGGTCATGTTGCCTCTGACGGAGCGTCCGAAAGACCAATCGACTTCGGGTAGACAGACGTGGAGGAAGCGAGGCCCTTTCTCCAGCGTCCGGTCGCAAAGCCCAAAGCTTCCCCAGACCAGCCAGGTCTCCGGCATCTCCGGAATCGCTGAGAGCCAAGTAGGTGGCAAGCCGAAGCCCTGGCTCATCCACACGAAGCCTTTCGGAGACTCGCCGCGAACATCGACCTGAACACCGAGGACCAGGAGTGACAGGAGCGATAATGATGCTCTCATGTCCGCCCTCCGCGCAGGGTGGCCAGAGTGAAGGGACCATTGCTGCGCACTCCATTGGCGTGGACCGATTGGCCTTACAGAACAGTCTCTGAACCAGCGCGCCGAGGAGATAACCCGGCCCAACTTTTTTGAAGCTCACCCGTTCAATGCTTTGCAAAGAGCCGACTACAATGGCCCTTGCTGCAAACAGCACTTTCCCGTACAAACGTTCATGTTCTGCTTGTTCTCACATCAACGTCTGTGTGGTGAGTGCCCAACTCTACTGACTCTGCGGCTTATTTGTCGCAGGCAGTGCTGGTCAAGGAGCAAGATTCGTACCAGCGGGGTCTCTTGCGGGGTCTGAGAGTGCTTTGGCTTTGGACAAGGCGAAACAAGCAGACTGGCTTGGCAGCTCAAAGCAAACCCCGGCCCTTGCTGAAAGACCGTTGCGGATCGACCAGCTTTAACTTTCTTCCCAACAGTTTGCTCCGAAGTTTATGCCGGATCGGCGTGAATTTATCCGTAACTCAGGCAATGCAGGCACAGCTTTTTGCACGCTGGCCCTGCAAAGCGGCTCAGAATTCGAAGCTCGTCAAAGAAGTGTACTGCCTCGACAGGAGCAGAACCTGCAGCCTGCACGCCTGCATCAAAACAGCTCTTGACTCTTGACCACGCAGCTGCCGGCTGCCTCCAATCTGCTCCATGAGGGTGCTTGTGCAAAAGAACACCGCAGTGAAACCTGCTGTCCTTCTGCATTGCAACATTCATTCGCTGAGGCGATCCGACACCAGTGTCCATGCAGGGCTTTTCGGGCACCCAAGTTTGGATTGCAACACAATAGAAACGTGTCTCGCAGTCGCAGTTGAACGTTGTCGCTTGCTCCCCCAGGCCGGTCCTGCGAGTCCCGCTGCAAACGTTGGCAGCGATGACTCCTGCAAAAGCAGTCTGCCCTACAATGAAGGCTCCAGCTAGGGCGGCAGATGCACGGCTCCTTCTGCAACACACTAAAAATCGATGTTTGCCGCCGCACATCATTGTCAAGCAGGACGCGCTCCCGCCTAGTACACGGCAAGCGAAAGAAAGAAAGACAGAAAGAAAGAGACTGCTCTGACTGCTCTGGTCTCCACCGAGGATAAGCCGAGGACAGATCGCTTGGCCGCTGACGCCCTGCCATTACCCGAGATGCGGAACGCACAAAAACACGGCTGCTGCGGACGTCGCGCCTTCTCGGGCATTTACAGTCTTTGCAATTGCCCATGATTGAGGATCACTCTGAAGAAGGTCAGCACCTTTGTGCCAGGCGGGGCAGTGACGGCCAGAGTCTTCCACGAAGGATTGAACCGGGCAACTGACCAGGCTTGAAAGTTAACTCGAAGGCCAGGTCGGGTGCTGACAAGGCTCCGTGCCTGGTGCGAAGAATCGAAATCCCAACAATCTCGGGGCGGTCTGCAATTTGCCGGACTCACTGCAGCACTTCGACGATGCACGAGCAGTTCACCTGGCAGATGCAGTCCTGTGTCGTGTCTGATGCACCATGCAGACTGCGCACCCAGGGTCTCTCCCAGTCTAGCCATGTGGTTTTTGAAACTGCTTCCGGCGGCCTGGGACATAAGCAGTGAGGCATTTGTGCCTGATTCGCACGACAAAAGGCTAGACGATGCGACATGGCAACTTGCGAAAGTATCCGGAAGGTTACCAGCACCATTGGCATTGAGCTCCACACTCTCGTGCAGAACCTCGGAAGCGTTACCAGCATACTCTGGATACTACCATCGATGGACGTACTCAGACATGTGCATAATGACGAAACCACTGCAAGAATCGAAACCCATGCACAGAGCAATGAGGACCCGTTTTCCAGCCTCCAATGACCCGTTGCCTAACCTGCTTAAAGATATTGTTAAGTTAGACAGCTGGCTTTCCCGACAAGAAAGGACAAGAAACCACGCCAGTTTTCTGAAGAGAAAACTGGACCGTCCGGTCGGCGCGATCAGCTGGCAGGTGCAAGACAGAGAAGAAATCGAAAATCCGGACAAAGCCCGACAGAGCAAGCATCTCTATTCAGCGTCAAAGCAGAAAAGGACGGCGACTATGCATATCCACGGCAGACAGACGAACTGCCACCCGGACAGGCTCGAAGAGTAGCCCAGACTCAACCCCCAACTTGAGCGAGGCAGGCACGGTGGCCCTGGACAGAGCCCAGACAACCCGGATTTACTTTGTCGATGTCGACGAATGCAGTGCGGTGTGTTGGCAAGTCCTTATGCAGTTCTTCGTTCTCAACTTTCTGCTGTGAGCACATCCAGGAAGGCCTGCACTCCCGTCCCACTGACCACTTCTGGAATGTTGACTGCGTTTGATGTATTGATGCCTGGCGTCCTTTTTAATGCCGGTCTGCTATCAGCAGCATTGGCCTGAGGTTGCAAACGCTCTTGGGCAGCAGCCCAAACTTCCAGCACGAGGACTGGTGACTCGGATGCCTGGCTGGAGCGGCAACCAGCATTGATGCAACACGCAACACCCGTCCCGGAAGGCCTGCTGGAGGTGATTCTCCTGTGGAGAATCCTCGCTTTTCAGGTCTGAAAAGGTCGGGACAGTGGCACATCGGATGCAACCGAGTGGCAACCACGTTGGTTTGAAGCCATGCTCGACACTCCGAGCCATCGCTCATGACGACACGTGTGTCCACACCTGCACGCGACGGCAACACTCAAGAGCTGCGCAGAAGCTGTAAGACGATACATGTTTTCTGAGCAAGTCCTTTGCCGCTGGTTTTGTCGCTCAGCCCGTGGCTTGTGGTGGGCGTCGGCAGCTCATGCACTGAGAGTTCAGAAAGCAGGCAGCTGACGGCATCCATGGCCTTGCCAAAGGTCCGCGCTTTCCTGGCTTCAGTCATCTCGAGAGGGGCCTCGGCCTCGTCACCAAACTCCACGCTTTCCTGGAACATGGCGCAGTGGCACGACCCAGCTCGGATTTGCAGAAGTGCAGCCTTCTTGAAGTCGGAGAAGACTGGCAAATCTGGAAGCAGCGGGAAGGATTGCAAGTCACCAATGTGCAAGGCCTGCCAAGCCCAAGAGCTTACATGTTGCTGTCTTTATGGCTCTACCATGCTCTACCAGCATGGCGCCTCTGCCGAAACCAGTGATGATGCTGCTGCAGCAGCAGCTGCTGCAGCTGCTGTTACCTAAAGGTCTTGCGTCACCGCTCGTAGAGACACGGCAATGTCGCACTGGGTCCAGAGCAAGACGGGCCGCGCTCGTGGCCCCGTTTTCTTGGAGGTCTTGCTGCCTGCGGACGTCCTGTCATGTGATGCAACGTCACGCAGCTGCTTGGCTTCGCCGTTTCATTGGGACGAGTCCTCGCTGAGCATCCGGAGCCTCTCTTCGCTAGCACCGGACAGACGTGGCTCCTGCACAGCCAGGCACCAGATGCACCAAGAATCTGAACGCAAAGCTCCGGAGACCTCGTCGCCAGCGAGTCGACAGGCTTGGGCCAAATCGATATCGGCTCCTCCACGGTTCAGTGTGCAACGCATGGCTGTCGAGTCAACAGGATGCCTTCGTCTGCCAGTGGCAGCGCAACGAAGGAAATCGACTCGATCTCTGCAGCAGCCTGCGCTGCGGGCGGAATTCTGAAGCCCAACCATACAATGGCTCTCTTGAAGCACCTGGTCATCTACACCGTCCGCACCCGGCTGGTCCTCACAGGAGAGGACATTTGGATCGGCAGACGCTGCCCTTCCCCTGCCCTGCTGGAGTCCTGGTCTGCATCCTCAGTTGATTGCAAAAAGCTGCACAATGCAAACTCTCGACCGAGTCCCGCACCTCAACAACTTCTCCATCAGCTTCGTCAGCGACCTCTGCGCCGGCCACGAAGTTCCTGTGCACAGGCAGCAAGTCGAGGAGTCGAATGGGGATGAATGGGGCGCGCGCGCTCCGTGTGCCTGGCTTCCTCGCCATCCTCTGGTTCTCCCTCTCCTTCGAGGCTCCTCTGCAGGACCTGCCGGGTCTTTGCAGAACAGTCGCCACGACTTGGAGCAGATGCCCCGAGCCTGAGCAAAGCTCGCCTCCAACTCAGGTCTCGCGAAGTCCTCAAAGTCTGCGTGGAACCCTTCAGTGACAAAGAGTTCAGATGCATGTCCGTCCTCCTGGCTAATGAAGCCTGGAACACCCCGATTCAGCGTGTCCTGTGCATGTCCCGGCGGCGTTCACGCTGCAGAGATCGTGGGAATCAGAAATCATGGGGGCCAGGCCCACACCAGCTTGGCATCACCCTGGTAGTTGAGCTCTCGCATTGCTCGCATGAAGGTCGACTGTGACATCCGGCCAGACATGTTCCCACCTCGGTCCCGAGGACGACAGCCATCCCAGAACTTCCGAGGTCGTTTCCAGCTGGGGTCGCGGCACCAGCTCCAGAAAGCGTCATCGAGAGAAGTAAAGTGGGTAGACCTGAAAACAGCTGAGACAGGGTAAGACAAGCGAGGAAAGTCAACAGGCCAACAGAAGAAGCTTGGCCTCGGACATTGCCTGCATCCAAAGCTGCAGCTCCGCTTTTGAGCCTTTCGGCAAGAAGGTCTCGAGTGCGCTTGCGACGGAATCTGAGGCCAACACCCCCGCCCACACCTCCAGGGCTCGCCTGACACAATCACACAGGCACAATCAGGCGGCCCTAAGCAAAGCAGCAGATGGCGCTCGGCTGCGGGCAGAGTGAAACACGGGGCTTTGTGCGGGCTGTCCAGGTCCGGCAGCACCTGGAGCACCTCCACCCACAGAGCGCCTGAGCTTCGAAGCTGCAATCCCACACGCGAGCTGAAAGCACAAGCACCACAAGCTTGGCGTACCAAATGATGTGGAGCTGAAGCAGGATGGTGTCGGGAAACGGCCTTAGAGCTAATTGTAGATGGTCTGACATCTGGAAAGCAAGCTCGGGAACAGCTCAGTCTTCGACGACGGTGGGTTTGCAAACTCACCTGGACCGAGGAGCACAGGGCATCCGTTGGCCTCCAGAAGCTCACCTTGTCTCTGAACGTAACGACGACCCAACGACGAAGCTGCTACCTCGAACTGAGAGCCTGGCTCAGGATGCGGCCGTTCTCCTGTAGCAGCCCTTTGAGTTGAGCCCCTTCTGCGCCGGAAGTCCTGTCATTGTGGATGTCTGGCATTTCCACCGAAAGCACACGATGGAATATCACAATTGTCAATATACTCTCTTTCAACTACAGGACAGCTTCGTATACTGGCTGCACCAATTCTCAAGCACTGGAAAGACCAGACTCGTACACTGGGAAGACAGACTCACGCCGTGGATTCGTGCACGGGTGAATCGCGCACTGGTGTGGAGAATTAGCGAGTGCAGGAAGCGGGCACCACGCAATCGCACACTGTCCGTGTGGATTCGTGCTGCGGGGGATTTGGGCACGGAAGTCGCCTAAACCCCAACATACGATCCTCCAAACGGAAACAAAAGCATTAACGGGTTGCTAGCCAGTTACTTTGAGGATTGGCTTTTGAACAAGCCCAAGCCAGACCTGCTGTTGAAATACACAACGTTTACTACTAAACCTAAACCCTAAAACTCCAGAAGCTTAAACCTGAAAATCCCCCTTGGCGAAACATGCTGGAAGCACTGCTCTCGGTGGGCAAGGCTGAGCAGGTCCTGCGGAAACACACACCAGCACCAGTTTCAGGTTGCTTCGGGTCGTAGCCTCCACCGAAGCCTTACCCGTGCTCACCAGTAGCGCCTCGCTGCAGCGCCCAAATGCTGGGGCTTGCTGCGGTGCGACTTGGGTCCAGGCCATAATTTTCGTACAGTCGGCGAAGTCAGCTACCAGCGCATCACAGTGCTGGACTGGATCGTTCAAGGTCCGCTCAGAAAGGCCGCAACCTTCCGGGCGGATCATGCGATGCACAGCCTTTTTCCCACTCCTTGCCCCATCGTGCCTATTGGGATAAGATGTGCATTCATCGACGTCAGCATGTCTCGAGATCGACTTCGGACCTCTCGCCTGTGCGATTGCTTGGCAGGCATCGCCCTGTCCCAACTCCGTGTGCGACAAGCCCAGCCAGTGGCACAAGCGCATCTGCAGAGCGTCGAAGAGTTCAGAGATGCACCTCGTGACCTGAGAGGTGACTTAGAGAGCCGATCAGACACACAAGCTTCAAAAGATCCTGAGCTGAGGTCCGCCGTTATTTTGCAGTCGTAGATGTCATCAGCCGAACACATGTGTCCTGCATTGACCTGGCGGAAGGTAAGACTGGTCTTGGCGCGACGAGTCTCAATTCGTCGGCACGGCCCCTGTTCTCCAGGCTACAGTCAATGCCTTGTCCTCGGTCGTCTCCGTGTGAGTGGCTCCCGGTTCCCTCAAACGGCTGAGGCAGAGTCAATGTTGGCCACACAGGTCGCACCTTCGAATTTGCTGCTGAAAAATTTTGAAGCCATAGTTGAAGCCAACATGGCGAGCCGCGGGTTCTGGGCTTGTGATAGATCCCTTTGGTCGTCAAGTCCGCACCAGGAACCAACCTGCAGACATGGCCCGACCGCATGCTACCATCGTTGCGACATGATACACACACACACTGAGGCATGGCCTTTCAACGACTTTGCACAGCACGAGTCCGCTCTTCAGTTCCTCGAAGAAGCTGTCCTCGTCCACCATTGTCCAACCTCCCAATCCCAACTACGTTTGTGCCATACCTACAGGTATGGCCTGCAGAACACACAAGATCAAGCCTGGATCATCCATGCAGAGGCTATTGATCCACTTTGTGAAGAAGGGGACGCGTGTCCAACAGTGTCTGGCCGGGGTCACGACCTGAGCGCAAGACTTCAGCACATGCACCATGCGTCCACCTGTACGCTGCCCTGTAAAAGGAAAGCCACTCGGAGTCGGACTCCGAGCTTCTTCAAAGGGGAATCCTGCCGCTTCTGCCGGACGCTCGACCATGCCTGCGAGACCTGCGAGGAAATGCGCAGGGCCCAAACCCAGCATCTGAGCATCTGAGCATGCTTGAAGCTTCCAAGAGCAGCACGGGAGATCCAGGCTCTGACAGGCCTCGCAGGCAGGGTTGAGTGCTGGAGAAGACCATGCTGCCGTGACTGGATGCCTGCAAGGCCTGCAACTGCACCATCGGAAAGAAGAGCCTGGCTGCAGAACAGGCTCCAACAGCCTCTGCAAGTCAGGAAGTGCCGCCGGGCCTCTCCGATGCCTGCCACCGGTCAATGCTTCTTTGAAATCTCTCACTACCAACTCAAACAGACCCGAAACCTCCAAGTGGCGAGGCCTCATCGGCACAAAGTGCTCCACGAAACGGCATTCTGAAACGAAGGCTGAGCCACCGACGATGGGGCTTTGCATGCGAATGCGAAGGTGCGCGATGGGCCAAGCATGCCCATGGATCACGGAGCTGTTGGGGAAGCCGAGCTGGACTGGGTTGGGCTGGGAGAGGCTGGATCTTTGCATTGGCTTAGCTTGATGACGCCTCGACGAAGAAGCGTCTGGAGCCGAAGCGGTGGGCGGCGCTGCGAGATGCTGCTTTCGACTCGCGGCGCAAAGAGGCTGCATGGCATGAGGCTTCTTTGTCCGCACCCACACATTGACATCTTTTCTGGCTCTGGCTGGGCACTCTCAGCATGACGAGCTTGGCTACACTGCAGTGAGTCGTAAGTTGGCACGTGCTAACTGCACATTGCCTGGGCCAAGCGCTTTAGCCGGCTTTCGCTTAGGCACTTAAGGCACCTTTAAGCGCCTCAGCGGTCCTGTGTCCTGGCTCGTCTCGAGTCACAAAGGTGATGTTGTGGAGATCCGCTCAACTGAAGTCAACATCAGCTCGCTTTCTTCATCGGCCTGTCCAAACACCCACAGCAGACATGTCATTAATGATGTACAACCTGCCAACTCTGAGCCGTACTTTTTGAGAAAGGTCCGCCCCGAGGTCATGAACTCCTGCCAGTCCATATGAGCGGATGTAGCCAAATTACCAGCACGGACAGAAGCTAATCTGGAAGTCGTACTTTCCTCCTCCGAATCCACCACGGCTTGTTGCTCGATGATCCTGGTCTGCAAGACGCTGGGCTCAGGGCTCGCCGGCTGTGTCTCAACGCACTCGGCTTCAAACTCCCCACGCTGAAGCAGGTTGGATAGAGCGACCTTTCCACGCCTGCAGGTCATAAACTGGAAGCCATGCGACTGGGCACACCTGAATGGATTTCTCTGAGTGCTAGGACTTTCTCAGGGTCTGCGAATCGTCGTCATTGAGGTTCATCCCCTCAGAGGACCCAAGCCCAAGCAAGTCATGACTCGATCATGGTCGATCCGTGCAAGCCTCCACGAAGTCCTCCAGATCCTCCAAAATCTCGGCCATCACCGAGGCGCCTTCCCGAACTTCGTCTTCACAGCTGGCCGTCCGGTCCTATACTCGGTCCAACTCGGTGCCGAGCCCATCTCCTCACACCACGCGTTGGCAGCAGGTAGGTGATCCTTGCTTGCGCACAAACACTCCCACACGCTCACACAACCCAGGCACACACACGCTCGTGGCTTCTCACCGCATTCTACGAGAACCTTACCTCAAGGCCCATCTGCTTGAGCCAGGTGCGAAGGCCCGCCACAGCCTGCAAGAACCACATAAGCCAAAATGTGTTTGGAGGCTTCATGCGATCAGCTGCGCTGTACCGTCGCGACGGCTCCGAGAAAGCCCCGTTCCTCTCCGTCTTGCGGCTGAGGTCCCAAAGGCGACGCACGCTCGAAGCCTTGCAGCTGATCCCAACTACTGCACTGTCACACCGTCCGGTGCTGATTTTAACTCCATGCCGGCAGTGCCATAAGCAGGTCTGAAGGCTGGTTCTCCCACTTGCACTCGCGCTTGCGTGCGCGGTATGCCTGCGATTCGCAACGACACTCTCGAGGAGCACGTGGAGCTGCTTGTTGAGGCTGGCACTTCGAGAAACGATCCCCTGAAGCCAAGCTTTGATTCTATCACTCATGCATCTGCGCGGTCACTTGAGGTTTGTTTGTTCTCTGGGGCTTCGGCAGGAGTAGAGCTGCCGACCCATCCTGCCACCCAGGCTGTGCGACACAGAAGGCTTAAGGTGTTATGGATCAGTGCCTGCTGACGGATAAAGTCCGCATGTGACAATGCCGAAAGCCATCACCACAGACAGCAGGGTCGTCGCCTCAAACCATGAACCCAATGCTCGCAGGCGTTTCAGTGGCCAGTTCGAGGGCTGTGCGCAACTCCGCAATCTGCATGAAAACCTCTCGTGATGAGTCGCCGAGGCATCGTATGAAAAGGGCCCCGCTGACCAGGTGATCGGCCTCCTTTGCTGCTTCAGCGACCTCGTGCACAAGCCACTTTCATCTTAGAAGCACGAGAGCAAGAGACGAAGAACTCGACTGCTCAAGGCTGTCCCCTACTCTCCGGTCTCCGGGCCATGGACGTCGGGACCATCATGATCAGATGCGGGTCCCAACAGCGACACAACAGAAAGCAGTTACACCATTAGACCTGTCTTGACTGCCACTGCGATCAGCGACATATCTGGAACATCCCTTGAAAGCTTGAGCAGAAGATCTCAACAGGATTCTGCAGCGTGTGCAGACCGAAGATGTTTGAGCGGGCCCAGGATTCCGAATGCAGCAATTACGTCTAGGCGCATGTGCTCGACTTCTCGCTATCTCGCGTGTTGCGCAGCAGAAAACCCTCTCTGCACAACTCAGAACCTTCGTTCGGCATATCTGCAACCCCTGCACAAGGAGAGATCGGTAGCAACCTCCCAACCCTCAAATGTGCCCCCAAAGAGCAAGCTCAACACTTTCAAGAGTACCCGCCGGCACCTTTTCAACTCGAAAACGAAACATGACGAGCGAACCCGACACCTCAGAAGCAGCAGCGCCCGTTTCCATCCGGTTTCAATGAGGCGAAGGCTACACTCAGCTTCAAACGTGTGCCTACCCGTCTCGCCAAATTCAGATCACAAGCTATGTCTGGTCATTTCTGATACACCATGATACACCCATGGTCCAACAGGCGTGAAGCAGGAAGTGTCACGTTCGAGCTTCTGACACCCATGAGCAGACACGCGGATTTTTTCTGTCGCAAGTCTGAGGTCCTCTGATTGCCGGAGTCATGCACACCTCCTTGAACACGGATCACGTCCACGCCGGACGAAACCTGTCTTCAAGGCCACGGAAGGCACACGACTCCTCATTGTATGTACAAGGCAAAAACTGAACATCCAGTGCGGCAAGGCACCGTGGTCGAGCTAATGCTGACCTCAGGAACGAAGGTATTACTCTGGAATGGGCACCACTGGCACCGTCACCAGACGAGCCGCTTGTGTCTCATTGTCTGTGTTAGTGACAGGGGTCGGCACTGGAGATGACTGGCTGAACGAGTTCTTTGTTGGAGCAGAACCTTCGGCAAACGTCTCCAGCACCGCACACGGACGCGGAGTAGCACCCGGATTGTCATTCAAAATTGAGGCCTTGCGCCGGGGTCACAGTCTGCTTTCGAGCATCAGATGTTGCAACTTGCTCTTCTTCTGGCTGGTGGGACTGCGAACACCAGGCGCAATGCAAAACTGGTCCAAAGCACCAAGTAAACATTTGCAGCAGGGTTGGCCATGACTGCCCGCTAAGCTCTGAAAGGAGGCACACCAGACCAAACTCGTCGCAATTGCGAGAGTTTGGCCTGTGGACCACCCACCTGTCTTGAACTCCGTCGAAAGCGTTGGGCTTCGGAGATGCTTCTTGATTCAGTAGAACTAGGACAACTAGGCCGGTGGGGTTTGCCTCCAAGCTGATTGAAAAGGGTCTTTTTGGAGTGTCGAGGGCCGCAGGCTCTGCCTGCTGCCTCGAGAAAAGGCGTTGCTTCTTTGCGCCAAACTGCCAAGATCCCCCCTCCTCGGCAAGCTCCCCATAATTGGGAGTGTCGGAAGCTCAGATCAAGTAGGGCTCAAAGATGGACGGCCAGAGAACCCTTGCTCCACTCTTGCAGGCCCAGGAAATCAAGCATACTCCGCGAGGTCTAGGCTAGTCAGCGCAGCCTGTGGCGAAGGATGTGGCAAAGCAGGATCGGACCAGCTCCGCCTGCCTTCGGTGCCCAAAGCTGCATGCCTGACACCTCAAAAATGCGATTTTAAAGTGAGTGGGGTGAGGGTGCTGCTTCCCATTTACAGAGCAGCGCAGTTGCCCCAACAAGCTCCGCGGCTGTACTCTTCAAATGCGACATGCCTGAATTCTAAGCCCCAGCTGCAAGGCGGAATCTGCTGGCAGGGCCACGCTTGCGCAAAGTCTTTGACAATGGCAGCCCAAGCAGCTGGTGCAAGACAGTCAGCTCTTAAAGCCTTGACTGTCATCGAACTACTTGGGCAGGTCAGATCGCCAGACGAGACATGTCCGGAATGACCTGAACAGGCCGGCCTTCCCCAAGCCGTTGCATTGTGCATCTTGATGGATTCGTTAACTGAGGCCGAATACCATCCGTACCGTACCGACCATGCCTTCTCCATCTCCACCAAAGTTATCAGCAGGTCGTGCCGGCTCCAGTTCTCTGCGACATCTGTGCCGTCCTTAACCAATGGGCAACACAAACCTTAACTACTCTACCGCGACATGCATTGCAAAATCTCTCTTGCCATAACGAGTCGCAAGTCCAAGCTCTTGACGGAGCTCATCGCGTGAAAGCGCGGACAGCTCCTAAGACATGTGTTTGGGTTCTCCACAAACGCAGCCCGCAGGCGAGGTTGAAGGTGCGCAACGCGTCGGGAGAAGACTCCGTTCAGCACAACAGTCTGTTGCTGCACATAACGGATTGTCTGAAAGGTTGTGCTTATGTGCGAAACACAACCCTTTGTGATCCCTGTCCTTGTGTGCATAATCCAAAATAATTCCCTATGCGGGCCCAAGCTGCCTTCTCCCGCTCCAGCTGCCAGAGAAAATCCCGGTTCGGTGAGGACACCGCTGCAGATGTGAGAGGCCTCAGGGACCAACATTTGACTAAGCTGCGTAGATGTAGTTTCGGTATGCCGCCAGGCTACATGCTGCAAGTTGGAGAAGGTGGCGCTGTGGATGCAGTGGAGGACCTCAGAAGTGCCGATGTAACAGCAACTGAAACAATCCTCATATGTGTGCTGCGGTCACTGGGAACCACAGGCTACGGATGTTGGGTCGCCAAATCATTCAATTATCGTCCATATGCCCCCTGTCATCCAAATCAATGAAAGCCTAGTGTAGTTCAAGCATCCTCCAGACTCTGGAGAGTGCTTACACAGATGCTGGAGGTCACACACTGCCGAGACCACGGACGGTAACGTCTGATCGCCGAGGTGTTCTGGCAGTCGAAGTTTGATTTGCAATTCTACGTTGGCACCATTGTCAGGAACATAACGTTTGAGGTTTCAGGGTTTAGGACTGGTTTAGGGCAACAACGATGACGAATGATGACGACGACGCTGCCGGTGCTGCCGGTGCTGCCGGTGCTGCCGCTGCCTGCTGGTGCTCCTGGCGCCGCTGCTGCCGCTGGTGCTGATGGTGCTGCTGATGTGCCATGCATCATGCTGTTCGGCATGCAAGGGATCTGGTTTATCCAGCGATCGTAGAATCACGGGCACACTTCGGCGCGAACAGTCCACCAAGTCGAGCCTTTGCTACCAAGACCACAACCAGATTTGAGGTTCAAAAGGCGCAAGGAGCAGAAAGGAAGTCACCCCCCATGATGCTCCTTGCGCTGCTGGCTCGGTGGGTCCCAGGACTGGGCCATTGCCTCGCCGTCCTCGTAGAGTGCTGAGGCTCCCTGCCTCCACCACTTCCACCACTTCCACCACCACTCCATCAACCCATTTTCAGAAGTTCTCGAGGTCACCAGAGCAGAGTGCATTCGCGCCTCAAACTCCTGTGCGGAACCTGCGCCCCGGGCATCTCCCACAAGCTTGCCGCCCAGGTCCAGCGATGGCTTTTGGCACTATCACCAGTGCTGTTACTGTTACTATTACTATTACTAGTACTAGTGCTAGTGTTAGGACTCTATTACCATTACTATTACTATGACTATTACTATTACTGTTCCTGTCACTGTTACTGTTACAATTATTATTGTCAATACCATTATTGCTATTATGACTGTCATTACTATTGCTATTATTACTCTTACTTTTCATTGGTGCACTTGATCGGGGTCTCGTTTGTCGGCGCCTGCTGGGGCCTGCTGAACGGGCACGGGGGGGGCTGTAGCCTTGGCAGAAACGAAGTCCCCGTCATGCTCATTATGCTGACCTCATGCGGGTCACCAAGCTGAAATGATGCTCATGATGCAGATCATGCGAGGTGCTCCGAATGGGAGATGATGGTGGTCATTTGGATGACAGCCCCTGGCCCCGAAATTGTAGATTGTGTTCTTCCAGAAGGCTGTCCCTCACATGCTTCGCCTCGCTTAATCTGAAGAAAGCCAGGATTCGCAACCTAGCTTCGATGAACGGATATTTGGCCATGCCTGGTCAACCTCAGCAACCTCAGCACATTAAACAGACAAGTGTCGGCAGGTCTTGCATCTTCTTCGCATCCAATGCCTGCAGGGCTGCATGAAAATTACCCTCATTGAGCAAGGTGTTCAAGAGCAGCGTAGGTCGGGAGAGTTGAGCAAGAGAGTGGTGTGTTGCATGTATGTTTTCGGAGGATGGGATCGTCATTTCGATGTACGAACGCCAATAGTCGCTGGGATTGGACCTGTTGCGATCAGTTTTCCGCGACTCGCAAGTTTTCGACGTGCGAGGCAACAGTAGTTGGCGCACATTCGTGATCTGAACGATTGTGCTTGGTTTCGTTGTGGCAGGCTGCGGACACAGTTCACACGTGAACAGAACCGGGGGCACGAGGCGACGCATCGCCACGATTGCAGCTTGTGCTTGGACATAACCTGTAGGCCTTAAGCTTGGTGCGACGGCCCGTGTTCTTGCCTACCTCAACCGAACAGCGCAGGGCCAATGCCGTAGGGGGCCGGGCGGCGGGGGTCATGCTGGTTCAGGTGCTGGATCATACATGTGTTGCGGCTTCTGCCACAGATCTTACACATGCATGTGAGAATGGACCTGATGTTCAATGCTGCGTGCACCCAAGAAAATCTGCAGAGAACATGATCTTGTACTACTTGCCACTGTTTAAGAACCATTCAGCTACCGACTGTCCAGCTGGGTTGCATCTGTCAGAATGTCATCGTCGTCGTCTGGGGTTATCCATATGGGCGAGCTCATCAACAAAAGCACCTCGGTGCTGTCTTGCACTGGTCTCATCACAGCTCCTGTGTGCGGATACTTTTCCGTGAAGGACTCTGTTTTTCTGGCTGCTGAGCGACATCATCTTCAGGGAGCCTCAGCTCTCAAGAGTTAGCATGAACAGCTACACCGGCCGGGCTGAAACTCGGTTCTGTCCAGGGCACATCTCCGTGTCACTATCCAGAGACTCCGGCGGTGTCTGGAGCTCTGGAGGCGTCACTGGAGAGGCCATGACCGTGTCCTGGCGAGCATCTTTGAAACACAGCTCTTGGCTCAAAGCGAGGCCATCATCGGACACCCGGTAAAGGACCCTGCCTGATCAGAGTTGTTGACAGCTCTGCCTGGTAGCAGCGCGAAACAAGCGCAACAGGCACGATTGTAAGATAAAGACATGTGAAGCAAGAGATGAAGGAGCTGGCAAGGGTCATTTCCTGGAAACCCCACGTCCAACCCACGCGTTTGAATTTCGATTGCCTCGTCCAGACAGGACCCAAACCAGAAAAGCTGGCTCCGGACTCCAAAAGATGCTGGTTGGCAAATCCCGAACCCGAACGGAAGGTGGGAAAGCGCAAACCATAACAGAAGATGTTGCTTGGCAAGACTGAAACCCAAAAAGGAGGTGGTGGTGCCAAACCCCAGTGTTGTTGCTTGGCAAACCCCGAAAAAGGAGATGTCCATCTTCAAACCCCCATACTCCAAAAGAGATTTTCGTTGGCAATCCCAAAACCCTAACAGAAGATGCTGCTGGGAAAACATCAGAAATTTCGAACGAAATGGTGGTTTGCGAGCCTGTAAACTTTGAAAGCAGACTCTAAACTCAAAAGGCACTGTTGGTTGGATAACCTAAAAGTAAGTAAAAGAGGATATTGCCGCCTGGCAAACCCAAACTCTCGAAGGAGACGGTGGCTGGACAACCCAAAATACCCAAAAAGAAGATGTTGGTTGGCAAACCCAAACGCTTGGCCTTGCAACGTTGGCAAAACCCACAGACCCAGAAATGAGATGTTGGTTGGCGACCTCTAAACCCTACGACGAGGAGATGCTAGCTGGCAAGGCCCCATCCCTATAAGCAGTTGTTGGTTGGCAAGCCCCAAACCCTGCAAGGAGATGCTCAAACCCCAAACCCAGAATCTAAATTGCTAAAGCGCATGTTGGCTCGCAAGCCCAATACCAAAAAAACATTGCTAACGTTGCTTTGCAAATCCCAAACCCTAAAAAAATCGGTGGAAAAAAAGGGTGCGATCTTGGTTGGCAGAAGGAGACCCCAATCCCTGGAGAAGAGTTTGGCTGGCAAGCGCCAAACCACGCACTAAAACAAGACCCACACCATGAAAAGAAGATGTCGGCTCGCATGACCCAAACCCTGAAATATGATGTCGTCTTACAAAGCCTAAACGACGATGTTGGCTGGCAAACCCACAAAAGCTTAGAAGGATATCCTAAGCCCTCAAGGCTGACGTTGCCTGGGAAATGCCAAGTTTTGAAAATGTGGCTTGGCAAACCCACACCCCGAAAACAGAGCGCACACTGTAACAGATGTTGTTTGCTCGCAAACCCGAGAATACAAAAGAAGACGGTGGCGCGCAAACCCTGAATCCCAACAGACGATCTTGGCTGGCAAGCCAGAAAAGGTAAAAGGATGCCCTAAACCCAGAAGAGCATCCGGACATGCGATGATGACTCACTCGCTCTCCAAAGCCCAAACTTAAGAGAGGATCGTAAACCCAGGACCTGGAAGGATGCCCGAAATACTGGAGAGAAGTGCCACACACCCGGACACCGAAAAAGAAAGTGATAGCTGGCATTTCCTTCGTGGAAGGACATCTCGCCTGCTCACGGCCAAGGGCCTAAAGTCTCTTGCACCAAGTGGTTCGAAAAAATTCAAACCCAAAGCGGGCGGGAACAGGGAATGATGAGATGCTGACAAGACCGGATGAGGAGGCAAACACGAGATCCCTGATGGGGGTGACAGCTGGTGCTCATGGTGGAGAGCGCTGAACTTTCAACGATGGGTGGCAATCGCATTAACAGGGTCACAAGTACCGAAAGGCCCAAAAGGGATGATGGGCCACTGTATGCAGCAACTGTGACCCAAGCACCCACCACTGCGCACAAATACTACTGCTAAACCTTGCTTCCGGGGTGGCTGGACAACAGTTCGGTACAGACCAAACAGAAACACCTTGTAATGCTTGTCTGCCTTGATGGCAGAAGTTGTCGCACTCCAAATCGATGATCGCCCGCTTGACCATGTAGTCAAAGTCAAATCTGTTTGTGTGCGGATGCACACCAACCAACCCTATGTTCAGCCAAGAATGCTTGATCAGAGATACGTCAGGACGCACGCGGTAGCGTCACCCGTAACTGAAACAACACGTGACAATGCTGGTGCTCTTTGGAGAAATGCGATCAACATCGTTTAGCTTTTCAATGCTCAAACGATTCAGAAGGGGCAGCAGCTTGCGCCCTGCATGTGAAACGAGCCACGCTAAAACACTTTGGACTCCTTCCTGAGTCAGAAACCCACAGTCACATTTCCTGTCGCAGATGCCGCGACTCCAGCCCAGCTATGTAATAGGTACCAACCTGGATCATCAAGCGCTGCCTCGTTTTTTTGCACACTGCTCACGCTTTACAACAAAACATTCCGCACAAAAAGGTCCAAACCAGAAACTGATTGCAATCCCGAGCTCACGAGGAATGCGCCCAAGCAAAAGCGGGGTGCCTGTACGCATCCTGTGACATTGGGACCTCAATCAAAAGCTTGTGCCTTTGGCGGTTCATCTCCAATCCAAGTGAATCCGTGCATCCATTACTTGCTCTTGTTCTTCGGACAACTGGGAAACTGCACACTGTCGAATGTCCCGCAGCTCTGCCACAAAGGTCAGCAAGCGGTCGGCATTCTCTCTCCCAGGAATGAATGCAGACGCCTTAGGCCGCAACAAGACATCATCAAAATGATGAAGATCGCGACAGATCTTTAACTGCGCAAGACAAGCGTCGAACTCTTCGGATGCATGAGGCCCACCGAAGACGGCAGGATCATGGTTGGCCATCAGCGCGATCGTAGAACCATAAGTTCCTGTGTTGGACTCCGAGACAGCTGAAACCTCATAAGTCTAAACTTAGGATCTTCAACTCGACCCCGAGCGAGAAGCTCCCGGAAGAGTCGCACTCAACTGAGCGAAGAAAAGCCAACAAAAAAAGAGCGGGGGAGAGCGAAGACGTGATCTCAACCCGGCGACAAAGCCGTGCTGTCTTCGCAGCGAAAAGAGGACCTCACGATGCACGTCACCTTCAACGGGAACCACGCTGATTCGTAAGTTTGCCCTGCAGACGTACTAGACGTCTTACCTGAAAGGCCAGCCACAGCTAACGAGGATTGTGCGGATTGTACGTGCAGCGCCTTCTTCAGGCCACCATGATCCTCTTGCAGCTGAGACTGTGTGTCGCATCGGACTTGCCAATGTGACTGTGAAAAGTTTTCGTGCAGACTGCTCCTGCATCCTTATAGGGGTTCAAGGACAAAGCTCGTCGGAGCAAGGCAGGGACGGATTTGCTAACAGCCTGGCGTTTCCCGGACGTCCTATCTTGGGGCTTGGGGGAAGGAACCCGCAATGTCGCGCACGCTTGCTGCACGCCACTTCGACTGAGACATCAAAGTCTTGCTGTTCGGATTCCTGCTTTTTCCTCGACAGTGAAGCCGGTGCCAAGGGTGTGCGTCCTAGGCGAATTGTGAAAATCTTTGCAAGTGGCACTGCGTGAAAAAACTGCGCATAATCAGACTGCAGACAAAGCTCGTGGTTTCCTCTGTTATCCAGGGATTCACACCTGCTCCACCACCCCCCTGTGTTCTGAGCACCTGCAGGACAAGCGCAGTCTACAGGGCAAGCAGAGTCTCATCGGCATTCAGAGCCTCCAAGACGAAAGCGCCCGGATCATGCTTGAAGAGTGGAATGTTGGTTTCTGGTGCTCTCTGCAGAAGCCTCTTGCAAAATACGACAGCCACACAGTCTGATCGCCAAAAACTCCCGGGTGCCTGAGGAGCTTGAAGGTCGCCAGGGCACCTGCCAGCACACTTTACAGCTGGTCAACACCACCCAAGAGCGGTTTGGCAAGTCATACCGCAAAAACTGTCCTCCAGGTCCGTCTCCACCGAAGCCAGCAAAGGACAGCTCGAAGAGTGTTTTGCGCAAGCGCTCGCGCCCATTCATGCCTTCACCGTCGATGCAAGGACCCCTGGAAACCATGGGCAAGTCCAGGATGGTAAAGTGTTGCCGCGCGCCTCTCCTCTCAGCTTCGTCCATGAGCCGCTGGCCGATCTTGCCACTTGCCATCTTGTCTTCCAAGACCTGACGAAAGGGTGTGAAAGCTCCTCGTGTCCTTGTGCAAACTCTCGTGCGATCTCCAGCCTTGGCAAGCTGTGCACACTGGGCACCACCCGCTGCCGAGCCCATGCCGAAGATTGTCCGGAAGTGCACCTTCAGCTGGCAACTGAAAATGATCCAACGACCCGGACCTCAATCAACCACTTCTCGCAAAGAAGCACTCAGGCTCCGGCGCGAAGCCACTCTTTCAGCGTGAAAATCTCCTCCTGACTTGCTATCTATTGTCCATACCCGGTGGAATCAATACCAAACAAGCGATGTTGCATGATACCATGCTCAAGGGCAAGCGACACTGGTAAGGTCAACCTCGAAGGTATGCCTCAGAGGCCAAGGCCACCGTAGCGACGATTGCAGAGACTTGGTGACTTGGCCAAGCTGGCCTGAAGAAGTTGAATGCGAACACATCCTGCACCTTGCTGGGAACCACTTTGGGAAACGGGAAGATCAGGTGCCTCGGATACAAGTGCGCAGCTGGGGCACAAATGTTTGGCGCACGTGTCAGTCAGGATTCGTTGAGACTTCTTGTATCAGATCGTTCGCAGAGATTCCAGGAGCTGGCTTGAAGTCCTCACACGCAAATGACAGCAGTGGGGAACCCAGCAAACGTTACGACAAACGGCGTGTCCGGGACGATGTCCGGGTTTTCGGCCAGTGCTGGCATCACAGCAGATAGCAGGTCTCCTGAACTGCCAGCGACTCAGTCTCAGCATACAGACAACAGTGAATCATAGAACCTAGATATTCAGCTAGCATCAGCGCCGCCACCGACTCTTTGCAAACCAAGACTCTGTGCGCGTAGCGGCTATCAGAATCTGTATTCAGCCTTGGGTGAAGCAAACCTCCCTGAAGTGCCATTGTCTTTCGCCGCCATTCCGTGCTCAAGTTGCTGGAGCAGAGTTGGGAGAACTCCGGGGAGGAAATAGCCTCCGACGGGCTCGAACAAAAACGACAGCAGAGCGAAAGCACGCCGAGACCGGGGCCTTCTGGAACCTTCGAAGTGTCAACTGTCACGAAGACGCTGCTGTCCCTCTTCAGCTTCCTCAGTGCAGGAGTCGCCTGGAGCCTGGGGGCTGTGAACTCGAACGCATCCAACTGAAAACACCGTCAAGGAGCGGATTGTAGTGCACCGCTCTCACAGAGGCATGGCTGAGGCGCGAAACCATGTAGCTGGTAGCAGGCGCAGTGGTGCTGGGAACTCGGTGAGATGTTCTAGTCTCTGACACAAGCACCTTCATGCTGCAGGCGTGCGTGCAAGCAACCGATACCTGGAAACACTGAGTCTTGGGCATAGACCAACTCCAGTTTTGTGGGCATCTACAGCATATGCCAGCAGTGGATTCCATACAGGACCAACGGCAATTCCACCTCCTGTCAGCTCACGGCAGCGAGCCTTCCCCGCGGCAGCAAACGGCCATGCTTACTGAAATCATAAAAAGCAGAAGCGTTCAAGGCAGCAGAAGGGTCCGACTTTCCAGATGTGTCTGGCTTGGCCCACGATCTGCAGAAAATGTCTGGCTATCGGAACAGGGACCACGTAGGTATCCACTGCGCGGATGTAAGCACCTTCAGGGGCCGTGACTCCGAAACTGGAGGCTAATAAGCTAGCACTTTCACGGGCTCCTGTACGGAATAGCAAACATGTGAAGGACTCTTCGCACTGAAACCAGCTCTGGGCGCGCTCCGCTCCAGGAAGACATAAGCATCCGAAAAACACCGCAGGAATGACCAGGAGCAAAATGAGGCACACACGGCACCAGCCCATCTCGAGCTCGCAACTGTGGGGGTGCTAGGAACTCGCTACGAGACCGTGAGCTAGCAACGGCAGGAAAGAGTCTACAGCCACCCACAGCCCCCATGATGACAGAAAGCTATGCCAAAATCAGACCCAAGCAAAGCTTTTCTGCTGGACATGCTGTCTTCATCGACCCAGGCTTGAGCATCCGGCGAATCGCTAGCCCATTCGGCATGCTGCGAACTACCGATGAATCGCTTGCCGCCCTCGCACGACCCAAGCACTCCCGGGATCTTTTACGACACGCGGCATCAGGTGCAGCCCTGGGCTCTCACTCAGCTGTAGAAGCTGCGCCATCAGTGACAGCATGTCGACAGACGTGAAAGCCATCATCTGCTTCGGCTTCTACTTCTGCTTCGCGCACTTCCTTGGGCTCCTTGATCTGCCTGACCTACGGCCATGCCCGGAATCATCATGGGCATCATTGGCATGACGCCGGGCATCATTGGCATGACACCAGGCATCAGGCCGGGAGGCATCATCATCGGTGGCATCATCATCCCAGGCATCATGGGCATCATTCCTGGCATCAGCATGCCAGCGGCTGCCTCCGACGCTTCGGGGTCCGCCTGGCTTGCCTCTCCATCAGGCGTAACTTCCACTTGAGGTGTTGTTTCTCTCTTCTCGGCAAAGCGGCATTCCTGGCGGCCATGCCATTCCATATCAAGCACCCCTGGCACCGACAAACCGCATCGTGGAACACCCACCAAAAGACTTGAAAAGACTTGAGACTCGAGCCCTGAAAGTCGTGAGAAACAACCTGGAGGACACTGGAGAAAGGAGCACAGCCCAGTCCTCGATGAACGAGTCCGTTAGACGCTTCAGTCTGTCGATGGCGAGAATTTTCCCGTCAGGATTAAGAGTCAAGCAGTCTTTAAGCTCCACATAGGATTCCTTGTCCTCGCTGCCCACTCTCTTGTCCACGATCTTGCCCTCATACTCAATAAATGTTTCATGACCAAGCTTGTACTTGATGATGACATAGCTGCCAAGCCTGAGCAGACAAGCACGTGCAACATCGGAACCTCTTAATGCTACTGGCCATTGAAATCCAAAGTCGACGATCGCTTCAGCCCTGGCAGCCCTGCATATCCTCTTGCAAACAGGCAGCTTGAAACCCTTTGTCACGAATCGTTTTTTGCCCCTGCCAGCTGGTCCAAATGTTTTGGTATAGCCTTGATGACCACCCAACGGCCCAGACATCGTTTGGCTTGTCGCTCAGTGTTTCCTTGATGTAATTTGGGCTTGGTTTTGTCGATACAAGAGCTGTCTGCCTCCAATCTCCTCCGCCCTAGGTGGAGTTACAAGAATGGCCAACCACTGCACATGAGTGAATCCTGAACTCATGCGCACTATGCTGGGAGCCACGACAGCATTCGCAAACGTTTAAACACTCCGCCGGGAGAAAATGCCCTCATTATCAGTAATCTTGCCCGTCTGTTTTGTGCGTCGCTCGCAGATTCCATTCTTGCCGAAGTGAAAGCCGCCGCGAATCCGCAACGTTAGATTAATTTGCACTCCTTCCGAGCGGCAGAGTGGTCGCGCAACCGGAGGACTGAACTGTGTCATCAAGTGCAATCCCAAAACGAAGCTCAGCAGCAAGACGACGCGGAAAGCCGACAATGAGCCGGAAGCTGAACAAGGGTCTAGCGACGCCAGGAGTGCACGCCACCCGCAGGCTTTCGCGACGCGAATTCGCACTCCAAGATGGCTTGGGCTTGTATGGGTTCTCGAATCAATCGGGCACCTCATGTCACAATAGGCACATGCCCACGCAGCTTTTCTTGCTCTGGTGGCAAAGGACGGATCGTTGGCTCGCAGGACTTTGTGCTTTGTTCCTGCTCTGACTACGTCAGCTTTGTGCTGGAATCTCTGGCTTCCGGTCCCGTCTTGGGACTTGACAAGCCTGATCATCTGCGCGGTGTGTGCACGGCATACTGCCTTAGTTGTCTGAAGTCTCTTGATGTCTCTTGATGTCTCTTGATACGCAGTACATGCCGCCCCATCTGCAACAGGCAAGCCAAGGTTCACCTGTCGAGCCGGGGTGGCTCGATCGATCGTGCGGGGAGTCGTGCCTGTCCGGATTCTCTTCGAAAGCTCTTGACCCTTTGTGATGAATGCTTCGGAATGCTTCAGATGTCACCTGCCGGTGGTCGCGAAGGCACCCTTCGTGGCGTCATGCAGCGTGCAGGGTGCACTGCCTGATGCAGGAGCGGGGATGCTGAGCTTCCCGTGTAAAAACCGACCGAGGTTGTACTGGACACGAGTGTGGCAAAGAGTTACGTTCCTACTCCAACAATATCTTACACTATGGGGTACTCTACAGGCGTTGAACCGTTGAAGTGGGGCCACTTCAAAGAGCAACGATGCCGCTGCCTCTTGAGGAGACACAAGGATGAAGCGGGAGCCCACCTCAGTGTCGAGAAGCTCGGGAAGTCATGGAAGCTGTTTTGGGTCCGACCTGCGGAGGAACCCCTCGAGCAGTCCAAGGCCTTGGGCATGCAGTGTTCAGTGCATGTGTGGGTGTGTAACGGTTCTGTAACATCCGAACATCCATCCGCTGAGGTCTGCCGGCAAACTGCAATTAGAGGCTCTGGCTGCTGGGATGGCTGCACATCGCCCCTGCCGAAACTGACCAGCAAAGGCCGCAAATCTCTTGCTGCTCTGGCCTGGGTGTCCTTGCAAAACCAGGACACGGACCAGCTGCGCCTGTGCAAACAGAAGTGGCAATAAGGCCCCGAATGTGCGGCATCCAGCGCTCGGAGCACCTGCCAGGGGGCTTGCGCATCGAGTCCTGGCAGGGCTGCTTTGCAGGGTATGTGGCTCGCTTAGATCACTCGCTGAACCCATGCCTGACGGCTGGCACCGGCGAGCTCGTGCGCCTCACGCATACTGGCACACTGTCCGACTGGACTGAAGACTGCACCACGCGAAAGTGGCTGAGGAGCTGGCAGAGGAGCGACCATTGGGCTCCCTGGTGCAGGTGCGACAACACCGGGGCCAACAACACCACCTCCACGCGCATGAAACAGCATACGTCGGTACGAGCACTGCTGTCGGCCTGAGCCCGCCACAGTGCACTGGGTGAGGATGCAGCACCGTGCCTGGACTTGGCATCCGCGCTGCTGAGCCTGCGAGCAACATCCGTGTACCAGATGGAAATCTTACAAGCTGTTTTCTCTGAGATTGCGAGTCGGGAAGCAACTATGAAATCAACTGACCTTGATCCTGCAGTTAAACATCCGGTCCAGTCACTGGAACATTCTGATTCCAACGACGGATGTGGCAATAGCCGTGTAGAGTAGAGTTCTTGGTAGGGGCTATTTCGTGGCTTCAGATCGAAAATCCAATGTTCAGCTTCGATCGGGAAAACAAAGGAGGCAACAAAGGGTGGAGGCGGACAGGTAGGCAATTGAACTGATGTTTGTAGGATGGGCATGTGGAGGGAGGGGGCTCGCTCTCCGTTGAATGTCCTCCTCTGCGATTGAAACTGCAAGTCTTGAGCCTTTGATAGTGTCATTCCACAGGTTTGGGAGTCTGGTCGGGAAGTGCTGACAACCACGAGAGAAGCATTCGAGTTCTGCATCGCGAGAGTCCGGAAGTACGAAAGGACCTATTCTACAACCTTCCACACTCTAACTCCGGGTGCGAGGCGACTTCGACAGTGTCACATGAAGTTCCACAACATGATAACAGGTTTCAAGATTACAACAATCAACATCGGGTACCCCTTCCGAGAAAGAGCAATCGGTGGATAGAAAGAGAGTAACCCGGATGGTAGGTTTCACAATGTGCCATGCAACGGTTCTTGCGATAGCAGTGCGCCGGTTGTCTGGGGGATTGCCAATTAGACTTGCACTTTCGTGCTTGACCCATGTCCGGGTTAGCCTTGAACGGCCTATGCGGGAATGAGAGCCAGATTCCAAATGGAGTCATGACAAACGAGCCCCGAAACGTGACAAGAACGACCAGCCTTAATCCTCAACACGACGGGAGGTAAACTCTGACACGAAGCCAACCAAAGCAACCACAACAACCGATTGCCAAACCTTGAAAGCTCCTTGTATTTAAAAGAACTGAGAGGCAATACCAAAGCAGTAAAGCATAATGCAAATGACAGGAAGCAAGCCTTACGGCACCGTACACTCTACGAAGTAATGAGAGCTGGAGAACCTACGGTATAGACCCCCAAAGCCCAAAGCAACATCGTGCTGGCCGGGCGGCCAAGCGAGCCTGCCCGGACATCCGCTGAACTCAGTGCGTACCTCGTCCGGACGAGCACCGACTTTGGGGCCCTGTCGCAGACTCCGAGGCTCTGGCCGTGGTGGACCGCTTCCCAGCAAAGTGAAACCAGGCCGCTGCACGGCCTGCACTGCACGCCACCCAGCTGGAGCTGACCTGAAATCACGAGTCGTAAGCAGATTCTGCTCGGTTCTGCTCGGAAGCCGGACGCTAGTCGTTGAAGCCGCTGTGGCTGCATGCCCTGCGGCTGGACCTAGCAACAGAAACACTGCCACAGATCTCTCGTGGCTCTCTCGTCAGCCTGTCCGGACGTCTTTATTCTAGAGTCTAGTGCAGCTGTGAAGCATTGGTCGTGCTGATATGTCCATGCCAGGGCGTGATCACCTCCGTGACCACATACACAGGCGGCAGAGAATCCGAGTCTGAGTGCATCTCAGGTGCCGGGGCCGGGGAGAGCTGCCGCGGCCCAAGGGAGTGCTGGCCTGCGCACCATCTCCGGCGGGCAAGGGAGAGCTGCCTTTTCTCTGTGCTCCAAGCACCGCACTTTGCACCCGACTTTGGTACACCGCAGCTTCAGGGCCACCTGTGCCGAGATGTCCGACGTCAACGTTGCTTGCGTGCACAGATCCCTCTTTCAATCCAGGCGGCCTCTAATGGAGAGCTCTGGCGGTACAGCCTTCAAAGAGCCAGAATTCTCCCTTCTTTTGCGTACATCAATCGAGAAGCCTCCGTGGCCTTGTCAAACCCGATTGGCTTTGCACCTTAAACAATTGTGCTACGAAAATCTGCACAGGTGCCGACATTCGGTCCGAGTCGTGAACCAGTAGCTTGCACGCTGTCGGACCTCTCCTTATACAATGCGTATCTAAACATGACATACAGGAAAAGCAGAGATGGCTGTAAAATCTTTGCTGCTGTACGGACTTGTCCATGATTATCGTCCGTCTTTCTGAAATCTTGGTTAGCGTGAAAGCCCCTGCACATGTCAATTTGACAGGTGCTCTTGGCTGAGTGTGTTCGTACATCCTCTGCAGTGTGTGCGGTACCTTGTGCACGGTCATTTCGACCCTGCTCTAGATGCGATTTGTTCGCCGCCCTCGAGGGGCTGCGGCAAATCAGACCGCTCAGGTACCGGTCGAAAACCGGCCTCTACGTGGGAAGCAAGCATGCAGACCCGTTTGTCGGAACCTTACCGAAGAGGTTACTGGCCGTGTCAGTTTCTGCTGCGGTCGCGAAAGTTGAAACAACTTCGGGCAGTGGGATCGACTGCTGAGTAATGCACTTGAGCCTGCAAATTGGTGAGGTGAGAGTTCAAGTCATCTAAGCCTGCCATAAAGGCGGAAATGAAGCTGGCCGAACTTGCAGAGGAAGACCCAGCCTTTCAGCTTTCTGTTGATTTCTGTGTCGATCAACCTGAGTATGTACTAGATTAAACATGACAGCAAGCATGGTCGGCAGGAGTTGAGTCTTTCGGCTGAGCCGGCAACACAAGATGATCAGAAAGCCGCTTCAGCGCAGACGCTTTATCCCAGCCTGACGGAGCGGCACAGCCGGTGTCCAAACCCAGGTACGCATGCTCGCATGTCGTCGCACACAGCCTTGAGGCAAGGTCGCGGGAACAGTGGCTGATCCTGGCATTGTGCCAGTCTCAGATTCACTGGCATACACTGGCAGAAATAATCCAAGCGCACCAAGTGCATCCAGGAGCTGATGCAACGCCTGAAAAACATGGCCCGCTCAACGAAAGTGCTCCTGACAAGCAACAGTCTTCGCCCGTCGCCTTGTCATCGTGTTCTGGTATGACCAAGTCCTTTCTTGCGAACACGGAGAGCTGATCCTCATTGCCTGTGTGGACTTCTGAGCTTGGGGCTATTGCTTGTGATTTGCCTTCGCCACCATCCAGTGGCCTGCAGTCAGAGGACAGCCGGACAGCCTCTTTGCTCCCGAACGGTGAAATGTCTCAAACCGTCTCGGCACTCGGCGCCATGTTGCCAGAGGCTGCCAGAGCAAACCACCGAAATTACTCACATCAGGCAGGCAGCGGCTACACCATTGAGCAAACGGCGAGCAGCAAACATGCCCTCAAGTTTCGCAAGCTAATACGTCCAGATATCAGCATGCCGCAGGTTTTCCGAAAGGCAACAGCCCACCTGCATTTGAGAATACTTTACTGGTTGGTGCGCGGCTAGGACTATAAGTAATTGCAGGAACGTCTCGCGCCGTCTGCACGAAATGCTGCAACTTCTACAGGGGATCTTCTGGACCTACTGGCCTTTTGCGCAGAAAGCTGCCAGCCACACGTCAGCCATAATTTGTAGATCATCACGCTCTTGAATTACTGATTACTTCGTTGAACTCTGAACTGTCAATTCGGCAGCACGGCTCGTGTGAGACATGATGGACGTCCCGAGTCTGTGACTTGGGGGCGTCGAAGAGAATAGGAGCCTCATTCGTGATTCCTGCGTGTATGATATCAGTCATCTGAGCCTCCACCAGTGGCCTGGAATGCCACCACAGGCCACAGTTGAAGAAGGCTCCGAAGAACTGCCGTCTTGGAAGAATCTGCGACAGACATGCCGGGACGACCAAGAGAAAGAACCCGCCAATGAAGGGTGTCAAGAAGACAAAAAAGCCAAGAACCACGAGCGGGCTCCTAAGCTTCTCCTGAGTGCGCCGCGACGTGAAAGCCGTTAAACTGGAGACCGAGAGTAAGTCACTCTACCGACAGCGACTCCTCTGCCGGAAGATCATCAAAGTCGCTCCTGACGGCACGGCTGATTTCGATTCTTGTCAACTACGAAAAACATATTGCATGCACGGGTACTTCCAATAGTTCATCTTCTTCTCCTCCTCCGGAGTCCTCTCCGAGGTTGTGCAATAAGCTCTTGAGAAACGGCTCGCAAGGCTGAGCTCCAACGTCAAACATGCCAGCTTCACCGGGGCATCTCATAAGTATCCTCTGGACTGAGACTTGTTTCCATATCCCGCGGTGGCGGCCTCTTTTCCTGTGACCACAGTTTCCATGCGAAACTGGCTTTTACTGTTAAGTTAAAACCCGGATATCAGTTCCGAGCAACCACCCAGGATTGCGAACAAGGCTCTGCGGCTCGTCGGGCCAGAGAGCTCGATGCACTCGAGGCTACTTCAGAGGACACGTTCACAAAAGGTGCCGACAAGAATCCTGCCGAGCAGACACATGTGTGCAAGCACACAGAGACACAGACAAACACATCTACGTGGTTAGACAGCTTCGGTGCAGCATCATGAAAAGAATCTGCGAATTGTGAGGTTCAAGACATGGGCTCGCACCATGTAAGATGTCTTGTTTTCCAACACAACTATGGCCGAACTCCACTCGCTTGCACGACGCCGAGGCAGGACTGTACCCTTTTCTCCGTTGCCTGCGAGGTACACGAGCAGCAGAGTGACAGCCAAGCCCAGACCTGGGAGGCACCAAAAGTCCAAGCTAAGTTCCGTGACCCCGAGCAGTGGAAGCCAAACCTGGTCGCCGTCTGTGCATGTCCTGAGGCCATGAGTCATTAAGCTTTGTTGGAGTGGACAATCCGACGACACGTGCGCATCGAAGCGTTCTCAACACAAGACTCGAGAATGCAAATCATGCGGATGCCTGAGGTCAACTATTTCTAGAAGCAATGAACACTGTCCTCCATTCCCAGGGCGCGGGGTTCTAGTTTTGGATCGGCTGCAGAAGTTTTTCGGATCAGGGGAGGATAGTTTCGGTGCCCAGTTTCGGCACAGCGGGAGTCAGTTTCGGGACGCGGGTCTGTCAGTTTGATTCTTGCAGGCCTGGGCCTCAAGCTGACCCTGGCGTGAGACCGAAACTGACCATGTCCTGATCCGAAACTTTCCCGGACCATGTTGCGAAACTCCGCCCCGAAACGCAGCACCGAAACTGGCCCCGAAAACCCCGAAACTCACAACTTCTCCTCCGTTCCACTGCAAGCCTATCCCTATCCTACCCTTGCAGAGAGGGCACCAGCAGGGAAAGTAAACTTTGTGCTCAGCCCCTTGCCCGGCCTCCCCTCATTTTCTTTGATTTGCGGGCCTACCCGCCCCCTCCCACCTCTTTTTTTCCTCCACCCCGCCCCCCTCCCCCTTCCCGCCCCCCCCCCCCCCCCCCCCCCCCCTCCCCCCTCCCTCCCCCCCTCTGAGATGTAACCTGGACGTGTATCCCCTCGCTAGGCGTACAGGAACACAGGCACTCAGGTGTCTCTTTTGCTACAGGCGCACAGCTGTAGTCCATTGCACTAGAACCTTGAGCAACAGGCATGGATACATGCAAGTGATACGTGAAACAGACAGGCACCTGGATGTGTAACATTCAGTGTTTCAACCAGGCACAAATTTAAAACACGTAGAGCTGCATGGCCGTGGAGTCGGCAATCTACAAGCCTGTTATTGCTCTTGGTCGAATTAGCGGAGTATTGAGCTACATCTGCGACTTGAAGAGAATCTATACATCTCTAGCCTGAAGACAGCTTCAATGAAAAGAGCAGAACACGCACGAAACGCAAACGGATCTTCAACTGAAAACTTTTGCTTGAAAGTTGCCCACTTGTGTTTCAGTTCCCTCTCCAGGCGGAAAGCATACTGTAACATAAAGGTGTAAAGCTTAGCTTTACTTGATGCCAGCATGACATCTTGCGGCAAGGCAAATATATAAGGGCATTAGAAGTATCTTATCCTGAGATAAGTATCTTCCTTTGAGAAAGAGTTCTTTAGGAAGTACCTTTTCCTGAGAAAAGCATCTCCCTATGAAATGGCGAATGCTCAAAGTGGATACCTTCTTATGAAAGAAGCATTCCGTGAAACACACAGCCAGTTCAGTCGACGAACTCTAGGTCTGCATCCCAGGTTCTATCACGCCAATGATCCTCACCATGCCAACGGTAGATGTCGACAGTGTGAATCGGCATCACCGGCTGATGACGAACAGGGTCGTAACCGCGGGGATCAGCAGGGGATCTAGGTAGCGATATCTGTGGATCTGGAGCAACGTCTCCAACTTGTTCCAAAGGAACTTCTTCAGAACCATTGTCCATATCCACGTCCGAAGAATCGGAACCTAGTCAGTTCTTCCCCTTGTTCTTGCCCTTGGACTTGTCCTTGGATTTGCCTTTGGACTTGCCCTTGTCGGCGTCCTTCCCTTTTCCTTTGGAGGACTTGCCTCCTTTGCCGCCTTCTTTGCCACCAGGAGGTTGTGCGGGTTCTGGAGGACGTTGAGAACCAGAAGCTTTAGCACCAGAAGCTGCCTCTTCCTGAGAAGAGCTTGCTCCCTGTGGTGCGGCTGCAGGACCAGTAGAACCAGAACCACGCGCCTTGTTCAGCTTCTGTCTCTCTTTTCTTCTGTCCGCGGCTTCCTTCATGGTGTCGGGATTGCGGTTGAGCGCTCTCATCCTGCCTCCAGAGTACTGGTTCGCGTGAACCTCGATGAGGAGCGGAGTGTGAGCGTCATAGTCCCGATCGTTGAGAAGGTACGCGGCGCTGGTGGAGTTTAACAGCCACTCAGAGACATGGATGTCGAACTCAGTCTTTGAAGACGGAAACTCCGCCCATTGATCGTCCGACATGCTGTGTCCCCATTCCATGACTGTAGCCATAACAGGATCCAAACCAGGAAAGGTATTCCAGTCTGGTTGCTTAGCTTCCTTGTATGGCATTCCCAGCGTGTCCTCATACTGTTTCAGAAGCCACATGGCGTTTGCTGACACATGTCTCGCACGAGGCGAACAGAGGTGTGGGCACTTTGGGCTTTCTGACCATGCCTCCAAGAAGTAGTCGAGAAGGCTTTGGTACATCCCGCCACGAATATCCATCGACTCCTGCTTTCTGCCGGTGGCCCGGTAGAGGGCCATGTTGGCGTCGCCACCGATGAGGTCGACTTGGTAGTGCAGGCAGTCGATGAACATGTTGCCCAACACTTCATGAGCCAACGCCACCTTGTCTGCCGCCGCGTCGTTGTGGAGGTGGAAGACACAAACTCTCAGCCGGTCGGATCCAGCTCGCTCCAAGACCTTGGTCAGTGACTCATCTGGAACATCACCACGACTGCCCTGGAGACCGGTCGGTAACGTCATGCCATACACGATTTCCGCGACCATATAGGTTATTGGAAGGGACTCGTGGGCATATCCACTGAGAGTGGAGCCGGCAAGACGGGTGATCGAAGATCCGACACCATTTGTACGACTTCCCACCATCAGGTCCTTGGACTCGTTACGAAGGAATTGCCAACCGCGTGACTTGAGGAAGGCCTCTTCGGAGTCATCGATCTGAGCCGCTTCGCAGAGCATGAACAAATGCGTCTTCGACTGTGCAATCGATTTTATCAAGGCTCCTTTAGATGGTGTAGCATCGTCCCAGTCAATGTGATCAGCAACGGAGCGAGGAGCGGTACGCTTTCTTCCCCTGCTCATGTTGCCGAGATTGAGGATGAGCGCGGCATACTTGGTCTTGCTGGTGAAGATAGGGACATTGGAGTCCTCTGCCAGACCAAAACGATGAATATAAGGATTCGGCGTCTTCTCAAGAGAGAGGTCCCCGATCTCCTCTTCATCGACTCCGGCGCTCAAGAAGTAGTGAATCATAGCACTCAAAAGTTCTTCTCGAGTTGCCGGATTGCCGCTTGCATCCAGGGACTTCAGCTTATCAAGAAGTGCTTCCATGACTTCCAGTGCTGATTCTCGGATGTCAGAGGCCTTGCCCATGAGCTTGTCGTCCAAGGTGCTACGAACGTCCCCAGAACGAAAAACAACGTTCTTCTTGTCGGGACGACGCTCATAGATGGGATCCATCTTGTTGAGTTGGTCGAATAGATCCACCATAGAGAGAGAGTATTTCTGTCCCTTGTGGTTTGGAACATTTACCCTCCAACTCATATGCTGCACCTTGTAGGCGAGAACGGGCTCGTAATCAGGATCACGAAGTCCTGTATGATACAAGCCTGAATAGCCATATCCATGCAGCTGCTTGCAGAGCATCCGCATAGGGCTTTGTCGTTCGATTTCGGTGAGCTGCGTAAGGAAATGTTTGAACTCTTCGAGATCGACGAGCTCGATCTTTTCCTTTGCTTTGCCCATCTTGTCGAACGCGTTCTCATTCTGGTCCTCTGCATCCTTCGCGGCCTGGTAGTACTCAGGATCCGGAACGGTCTTGCATTTCCCCCAGATGCCTTGATCGTGAAGTTCACTTTCATCATCCTTCTCGGGAGAAATGTCTGGCATGGATTCCTCACCCTGTGGTGAGCCTTCCTCAGCCATTTCGACGTTCTCGGACTTACCTCCTTCCTGACCCATGTGCGCATCAGGTTCGACCTTCACCTCGGATGCCTCTCCCTGTGGAGAGCTT
This sequence comes from Symbiodinium sp. CCMP2592, assembly GCA_905221615.1. Classification (NCBI taxonomy): domain Eukaryota; class Dinophyceae; order Suessiales; family Symbiodiniaceae; genus Symbiodinium; species Symbiodinium sp. CCMP2592. The sequence continues at coordinate 142,185 of CAJNDT010000530.1, forward strand.
TCCGTGGCTTCGGTCTTCTGTTGTGGAACATCCACCCCAGATGCCTCCCCATGTGGAGAGCTTTCCGGAGCGTCCGTCTCCATTGGCTCGACAGTAACCCCAGATGCCTCTCCCTGTGGAGAGCTTTCTGGAGCTTCAGTCTCCATTGGCACATCGGTCGGCTCGGTCTTAACCGGATCAACCTTCTTGCCTTGTGGCAAGTCCGTGGATCCAGACGACGGTTCGGAGGTATCCATCTGAGTAGCCGCGGGAGGCTCCTCGATCTCCTCGATCTGTGGACATGGGAGTCGCTCGATGAACTCCTCGATCATAATGTCGTCATATGGTCGAGTGAGGAGCTCATTCAGCTCAGACTCCTTCTTCGCCTTCAAGTCTTCGTACGCCACTAAATCAGCTTTTGCCTTGCGGGCGAAAGCCGACTTGAAATCGCGCTGGTCAGACTCCGTGAAGACTTTCTCCAGAACCGCCAGGAGGTAGCTGCCGTTGAACGGCTGCTTCAGGGTACTGTCATAGAGACAATAGCCCTCAGGGGTTCGCACCGTGTATTTACGGCGAACCTCCAGATCACCGGCGTGGCGCTGGATGTAGGAGAAGAAGTCCACTCCATAAGCCTCATTGATGACGCGGACGAGCATCTGGAAATCCTCTCGCACATAGCCAACCTCTTCATACACATACCTTTCCCTGAGGAAAGCCTTGTGTGCGGCGAGCTTGCGAGAGTAGTCGGGATCCTCTGTCCTTGGCATCTTTGCACGAGAGTCATTGTCCCGAGGGCGATCGAATCCAATGTTACCCAAATTGGGCCTGAATTCGTTCGACGCGGCAACGGAGACATCGTCCAGCATCTGGGCAAGACCGCCAGGATGACGCTTAAAGTTCATCCAAGGTGACGTGTAACCGTTGGAGTAAACCTTCGGTTTCTTGTCCAGCTCCACGAGGTAGTTCCCCTGCAACTTCCCCATCTCGAAGGCCTTGAGGAAGAAGTGCAGGGAGTACCCCGAAAGAGGATGCTGCAACCACGATGCCCAATCGTATTCACCACCCAAAGACTCTCTCATAGAAGTAGTCAAAGTGTGCCAGGGGGTGACCTGAACGAGGGCATCGCCATAGGTGCTAAGCATCGGCTGGCCAGAGGAGTCCACCATGTGCAACTTGCCGTGCGCGAAGAGATGCCATGGATTCGTCCTGGCCTTGCGGAGAACCTCGTTGAGCTCCTCCTGCTGCTGGGACTTATGCGCATCAATCTTGCCGTGGACGGTGTCCCCAGCCTGATACGCATACTTGGTGTCTCCTTCGGAGGCTGTGGCTTGCCGCTCCCGCTCTTCCTTAAGCTCATTGTCACGAATAAGCTTCTGAAGAGCTGCCGCGTCCAATGTGGGTACCTTCTCCTGAGAGAAGCTTCCCGGTGACGCTTGGCCTGCATCCTGAGATGTCTTTGGCCGCTTCTTGGGAGCTGGCTTCGAAGGCATTGGATCCGAGCTGCTACCCGGTACCCCTCCCTGTGGAGGGCCTCCGGAAGCAGATGCGGAAGCAGACGCTGAGGTTCCCTCTTCCTGAGAAGAGCCTACCCCTGCGCTTTGCTGCTTCCTCTCGTGGCGAATGCCACCCGGATCTTGCTCGTGAGGAGGACGGTAGTGATGTGTGAGATACATCGCCGGAATGTCCTGGTACGAGAGCACCACGCCGTTGTCTGTAAGAAACAGATTGTGGCCGTGACTCAGGTAGCACTCGTAATCGAGCTTGGCGTAGAAGACGTAGGTACCGTACTTAATGACGGTCCCAGGCCCAGGAGAAACCACTCCACCCGCATAAACGAGGTGGATGGCCTTCCTGTGCCGCTGCCACGCCGCCTTCGTCGCCTCCAGCTTTAAGCCGTTTTCCCGGATGCTCTCGTAGTTGCTGTTATCCGAGGCGTGGAAAATCGTTCCAAGCTGGCGGCATCGCTCCAAGGTGAGCCTTTCCCCGAGAGCAACATCAGAGACCCGCTCGGGTATCCGTGAGTGACCCTGGACGGCGGAGACCCCGATATAGAAGTCGAAGTCAAAGAACCGCTCGAACTGCAGAGCCACTGGGGCCGCCCAGATGTTGAAGCGACCCTTCGAGTTCGCCATCAAGAAGGCGAAGAACTTCTTGGGCTCCCACTCGAAAGGCCTGATGGGGTGCTTCATCATCGTCTCCAACGGGATCTCCATGTATCGACCCGGCGTGACCCTCGTGTCGTGCCTGGTCAATGATGACAGCTGTTTGGATGACTTCACCGCCCATCCACCGTGATTGTGGCGCATCTGGTGAATGTTGAAGATTTCACGATCGAGCTCGGTGAGCTCGTCGCCGGTCAGACATCCAAGAAAGCACCGGAGGAAGTCGAACTTCCACGTGAGGTGCCGCTGCAACACATGGGTCCCAGGGTGAGTTTCCTCGTACAGCAGGACGTGTGACAGAAAGGCCAACTGTCCTTCCAGAATGTTCACCGCGGCCATCTCCCCCTGAGGGAAGTACGCCGTGGTGTCCTGCTGACCGAAAAACCGTGGAACACCTTCTGGGATGATCCTGAGGGAGGCCACCGGAGCACTCGCAGGATAGGCTCGACGATCCCTTGTAGGATAGCTGGCATTACCGTCGCCATCTCCAACTGTTCGGAGTACACGACGGTTTGCCCAGGACGCGCTCTGTTGGTACAAGGACAGGTCGGGGACACCAGTGCGGACGTCAATCTTGAAGTTGCATCCCGTTGTCGGTGTCCAGTAGACCTGGAATGGTGCCTCCTCATGAGAGGAGCGTCCAGTGTCCATCGAGGGTCCTGCCGCAGCCATGCTGGTAACAGAAGAAGAGGAAGTTGTGGGCTACTTTCTCACTTGAGTTTTGAACCAGCTGATTTGAGCAATGCAGGCACAAATTTAAAAAGAGACCAACAACTCTTCATGAAGCACATGCATTGAATTGCTCCGACAGCTCACACATGAAGCAGACATGACTCACAAACGCTCCTGCATGAACATGACATGTTGCACTGCACTCAAAACCGCGTACTCCTTACGGAGCCAGGCGTTCAAGAAGGCCTTGTGCTCAATCATGGAACGAAAAGGAGGATGTGAATCAATTTCCTTCAACCACCCAGTTTGAACAGAACTCAGGAGGTTTCTAGGATTAGCGCTTCGTTTCGTGAGACAGTCAGAAAGACAGTGTTCGGTTCGAACGTGAGAAAGATCAGCAATAGCACCTGAACACGCTTCCTTTCTCAGCATTTGAATCATGTGAATGGTTTCCTGTTGTTCGGGTGAGTGAGTAGTAGAAGCGGTAGACACGAGATTATTAGCATCGGTGCGAATGTGAATCTCGGCATCCAAACCACTAATGTCCTTCCACAAACCACGAAGCATTTGACAGGTACCAAAACACTTCATCAAGGCGTAAAGCTCAGCGACAGTGGTACTGAGGGTCGTTCTCTTAATCTTGGTTGATTCGAAGAAGACCAATGAGCCTCGGGTGTCTCTTCGATTCTTGACCCTTTCATCTGCGATGAAGATAGTCATCGCCCTCTGTGAGGACTTGTCGCTGTTGTTACGGAAAGCTGCGTCAGGAATTCCAAGAATCCTCGGTGATCCCTTCACTGGCCACACCCGCAACTCTACTTCCTCACTGCGTATCTGTCGACACAACTTGTTCAACTCCTTGCAGTGACCAATAGTCGGAGCAGCGGATGCTGATGCCAGACGAGAGAACTGGTAACATGCCTGAAATTGCGTCCTCGACTGAAGCCAGTTGATGCTACCAAGCAAAGAGCGATAGGAAGTGTGAAGAGATTTATCACACGCATCTGCATCCTTAAGATGCTTTGGTATGACAATCTCCTCAAGCTCTGAAACACACAGCTTTTGATCGATCGAGATATACTTCTTCTTCCCTTGTGCATCAAGAACCCAACGAACACGCTGTCCCGTGAACGTAAGGTCATTCTTGTCCTCATGGCCGACAGTGAAGTGTTCCTTGATCTTCTTTAGGAACCAAGTGAGGAACTCAGGGGTTCCACTTATGATGAGATCATCAACATGAAGACTCATCACTCCAACTGTCCTGCGACCTTTGCTGGGACTTCCATGCACAGGGTCAACAAAGTGTTCAAGAAGCTGATCAACCAACTCGGGGGAGAGCTCTGATAAGCTCTCGACCTTGTATGAAGCCTTCTCTGGAAGGAACAAAGAGACTAGGACCTCAGCTTCTTCTTCAAGGAAGCAGGTCTTGTCACCCTTGTCCAACCTCAGGTCATGAGCCCTTTCGACAATCCACCATGTCCCTTTACGAAGGATCATGGAAACTCGATAAGGGTAGTCCTTGACCTGATAGACAGGTGCTGGAGTACGAAGAGCCTTGGCCCTGTGAGAAACGAGAGCATGCCCGTTCTCATAAGGGAACCAACCTCTCTTCTTACAAGCAACACTGCCCAAGAATCCGAGAAGCTTATCGTCAGTAACAGGTCTCCAAGCATAGTCAACCATCTTCTTGGTATCGGTGTTAAAACACTGAGCGATATCGGGACATGAGAGATAGGATCTCTCCTCCGCACGGTCGGAGGAAGAACGGTTTCCTTCATCGTATGCGTAGCATGTCATGGCATGAAGGGCAACCTCCTTGAGGTAGGCAGGTTCCACCTCAAGAGAGGTGTTTCCTGCTTCAGGTTCCTCCTCCTGAGAGGAGCTTCCTGCCGCAAGGTGGCTCTTGCCCTTCTTGCCTTCTATGCCGTCGTATGCGACATAAGTGCATCGGTCAGCTCTGGTCGGTTCCATGCCTACAGACCTGAGGAATTTGTCCAAACGATTCCACCATCTTCTCGGTGCATCGTTCAGACCATAGACTGGTCTGAGACAAAGGCCAACCATCCAGGTAGGCAAACCGATGTCAGGAGGCAACTGAACCACAACCATGCGAGATGACAGATTGTAGTGTTCCCCCTGAAGGAAAGCGGTCTTAAGATCCAAATGAAAAAGATCCCAATAGTGATTGGCAGCGCACTGCGCAACCAAACGGAAACCATACCGAGTAGCCGTAGGGCTGTCCGTTTGTTGATCCCAGGCAAACTTGTCCTGAAACCCACGACAAACCCATCGGGCTTTGAACTTGGAAAAGTAACCGTTCTTGTCAACCTTCACAGTAAGGACCCAACGTCCGGTAAGAAAATTGACATCGTTTTTAAGCTTGCGACGGTCCGTCAGCCGAATTGCATCATTGTCCAAGTAACTCTTGAACTCCTCAAGTTTAGCCTTCCGAATTTCGGCGGCATACTTGCGCTGCATCTCCGGCGTGAGGGTACCTGCCTTGATTTTATTTTGTTTAGTCAACCACGACGCAAAACCATCACCATCCAACGGAACAAAGGACGGAACCTTGAAGTCCGACGGAAGGCGAATCAAAACGTCGTCGTCTCCAACAGCCAAAGCAAGCAAGCTTTCATCACGATAGTCAACCGTGCATCCGAATCAGTATCCTCACCAGCTTCCGGCACCGGCGGTTCCGGGGTGGGTTCCGGGAGTGGGGTTTGCTGGATAGGAAATTCCCCCTCAGTCACCGGCAAACCAGGAACAGGAGCCGGATCAGAAGAAGAGGAAGCAGGTTCGTGAAAACCTGGAAAGTCACCCGACGGATCGGGATCCTTCTTTCCCGCAGACTGCCCAGGCAACAACACAACCGGAGGTCCCACAACAGTACGTGACTTGGCCTTAGACACATCTTCAGGATGTGTGCCTCTGGCACGTGTCTGAGACACATTGCGAGGCGACGGCGGTCGCATACTCTGTGGCACCGGAAAGTGAGGATGCGGCGGAATTGGAACAGGAACAATAGGTGAAGGTGGTGCCGGCCACGGCATCGGTGGACTAAGAACCTGATCCGGGTTCGCAAACTGAGGCGGAGCCCCAGGAGAATCGGGAGGACCTCCAGGTATTAGGAGTCACATGAGCCCCCCGCGGGCCGCGTTTGGGTGTTTAGATGATCATCTTACACAATTCACACTGATTCGGCGAGAACCCTACTGCTCTTTACCTAGACCGGCTTCTGCTCGCCGATAGGGCTCAGAGCTTCCGTACATGCGGAGAAAGCCAACCACGATTCACCTGGACCTAGACGTCTTTATACCACTACAAGGAATGGATGCACGCGAAGATGGGCGGATCTCTGGTTAGGTGCTGGATGTTCAAGAAGACATGGGCACACTTGAAGAAGGCGGCATCATTGACCCGTTCTAGGATGCATAAGCCGTGGATTCGGCATGGCTGTGCAACGGGACATCGACGCGCACGAAGATGGAGGTCAAGAACCATGCTCGAGGCGGACAGGTTTAGGGCTTATAGCGTTTAGGTTTTAAGTTTTATAGTAAAGCATTTGTAAATTCTTGCACAATTTTGAAGGCTACATCAGAAGATTCGGGGTCTTAGGGCTTTGCGCAATTGTATGGGTTTTGACGGTGCACTTATTACACCCACCCCCTCCTAATTTCGCAAATCTTCACAGACTGGGCGAGCAGTGGCTTCAGACTACGGCACCAAAACGTCCGCGGCACACTCTCACATGAAAGCAAGCAAGATGTCGTGATAAGTCTCGTGCCTGGGAGTTGCTGTAACGGCGCGTGTAAAAATTAGCTAAGTTTCGCTGAATTCTCCGAAGTCTCCGACGTGGGGCATGTTTTTTGGAAAAAACGCATGATGTCGAAAGAAAACACTCGATTTTGCAAATTTTGCGGTTTGCGAAGATTTGGCTCGACTGGGCTCGACTGGGCTCGACTCTCTCTCCTCTGCCTTTGCTCTTTGGGCTCGACCGGGCTCGACCGGGCTCGACTCAACGGTGCTCTTCGGGCCAACAAGGCTCGACCGGCTCGACTCTATTTGCTGGCCGGGAATGCTGAATTTTGCTGTTTCGCGACGCATCACGACCACCAAACCCAGAAATTGTCCTCCAACTGCTGAAGTCACCAAAACCCGAGTCCTGACCCCTCCCAAATCCCTTTTGAACTCTTCCAAGCTGCACTCAGCCGCCGAAGTTACCCCACAATCTTTCCAGCCCCACTGCACCGCGATCCCTCCAGACAAGGCGGCATTGCTTCTTGCAGCCCACCGTTACACATGGCTCCAAACATCTTTTCTGGTTTGACACACACACACACCCGCTTGCGTGCCGAACAATAAAATAATATTTACCCGGTAGCAACTCAAGTTAGTGCAGTTTGCATACAAAACAGCAACACCCGGCTACGGTAGTGCGTTAGCTGCCACACCTGCTCCCCGTCCGCCAAACTACCCACTTCCCACAGACTCACGTGCCGTAAACGGCCACATGTCAAGTCCACGCGCACTTACACTCGCAAAAAACTTGCTCACGGCACTCGACACAAACCTGGCTGCAACAACGTAGGAGGAAAACAACACACCCCTCAAACACGAACTGGGCGCAAAACAAGGTCGCGCGTGGGAAATCTGCAGGTACGATTGATTAGGACTGGTCACAAAAGGCTTGGGACTGCGCTTGCCCACAAATGTCACAGCTGCACCAAGACTCGAAGTAAAATAAACCAAAAGGCTAGCATGTGCACTTCCACCGTACCCCATGTCGATCGGGCGGCACTGCGCGACACTTAATACCTCCAGGAGGAGGCGACTCCTCGTGAAACTCCATCGGAAGAGGAGGCTCTTCCGGTGACGGACCATAACCAGGTCCCGGTCCCTGAGGACCGCCTCCTGGCGGATGTCCATCACCGTCCGGATCGTGATCCAGGTCGGAATCATCATCTCCCCCTGGTACCGGTACATGAGTACCGCCTCCAGGAGGTTGTGACGGAGGGTCACCACCGACATGCAACTCAACAGGATTATCATCTAAATCCTGCTCGGGATGCTGTAGTGGCATTTCCTCATCGTCCACAGGCATATCACCGTGTGGATCATCATATCCTGGATAGTCCACATCATCGTCTGTGGCTGGCGGTTGCGGTGCAACCGGGGCCGGCGCTGGCTGGTCCGTGAAGTCCAAGCCAACATCAGGCCCGCGTCTGGAATTGTTGTTATGTGACTCATTCCAGAACACTATCATGGACCAGTGCGTTGATTGCATATCCTTAAGGCAAGGAAGCAACTGTGCCATCGTCACGAAAAACACATGATTCATATCACCCTTCTGCCACAAAATGACAACAGCATCAGGATGACGATGAACCAAAGGGAGTGTTTTCCCTTGAGTCCCCCTGTAGACGTTACAGTACTCAAACTCCAGATACGGCAGAGTTAGCACGCGCACATTCTTAATCATCGGCCGCAAGGCGACCGCGTCAGACGATGTGGTCGTGTGAACTTCCAACTCAGTACCGGGAAGGAGACTGTCAACATATGACAGAGTCTGGACCAAAGACGATGTAACAAAACGCTGCGGCGCAACAAACCTCAGAGGTGTCGGAAGCTTCCCTTTGTCATTGTTTGAGAGTAATGAGTACTCTGCTTCTGACGGAAGAACCGGTAAAGCCTCTGAATTGCGGTCTGACCGCAAACACAACGCACACAGTGTTCCATCATCAAAATCCTCAAAGATATCTTCGAACAAGTAACATTGTCGGAGATCTGATCGTTCATCACCCACAAGACACTGCGAAAGCAGCACAGCAAACCTTGGATCAAGTGCGTTAGCAGAGTCATAGCCTTCTTCCAACGACTCCAAACGGCCAAATGATCCATCAGGCAGATTAGTGAGAAAAGAAAGCTCACCATGCTGACGCTTGCCGTGGTCATCTCCCCCTGAAGGAAGTACACCACGGTTCTTGAAGGTGTGGAATGAAAGTCCTCTCCTCCACTTCAGCGAGCGACTACTCTGCGAAAGCCAAAACCCACAATGAGAAGGATACATGATGGTCACGAAGTATCCATCACCCTTGTCATCTTGCCAACGGCAGACTTCGGCACAAAAGTGCCAGAAGGCATTGGTAGCCTTCCTGGTCCAACCATCAGGGATGACAGGATGAATCAAAATGTGATTAGGCTCTGCCTTCAAGATCACTCGCCAAGCGGCCTCAATCGAAGATTGGATAGACTTGGCGTTCCATTCACCAAACAACACAGGTTCACTCGCATCAAGTCCAGAATGGACTGTGCACGCAGTAAGCCCGGTGAGGCGAGGTGTGATCTCAACGAAATCGCTCTTGCCTGAAGTGAGAGTGTGGTAACAGATCTCATGCTCATAGCAGAACCCAGAACCGGCACGATCAAGAATATCGTCGCCGATGCGGTCGAGTGCCTCTTCCTGAGAAGAGCGTCTCGGGACCTCATCTTTCTTCAGAGGAATGGCCACATCATGCCACGGATCTCCATCACGCCTGACCTTCGACTGATTAACCCGAAGAACGGCACGATGAACTTCAACCAACACCATGGCACCTTCCTGTGACACAACTATGCCTCTGACCCAGGTTCCTTCAGACTTCTTCTTCGACTCATCCTTATGCCAAACAAACACGCGGTCACCCTTCGAGTAAGGACCATCAGACGGCATGACTCTCCGTGCAAGGTCCTTCCGAAGGTCAAGTGATTGTCTAGCCTCTTGATGAGCCCGCATGGCAATCCTCTGGAGTTCCAGAGTGGTTCGATCCTCCTCGGCAGGTTCAGCAGAGAGCTGTTCAGGAGAACTGTTCTCGACATCAAACAAGTCTGGTGGCCGTCTTCCTGTAGCTATCTCCAAAGGAGAATAGCCTGAGACGGTAAGCTGGCAATTTCTTGCCCAAGCCACCTTCTTGACTGCTTGACGAACAGTCACCTTCTCTGCATAACCCTCATCAGCTAAGGCCTTGGCCATGATTGCCCAGGTGCGCTTGAAAAGACGCACTGCGGTCTCAGCTCGATTAGGCCAAGGAGTCCGTGGTCCACATGGATACGGAGTAATGCCATGGAACTTGTAGTAAGACATGAACTGCGGCGTGAAAAATGCTTGATCTCCTACGATTCCCTTAGGAACGCAGTTGTTCTCCTCTGTCCATTGTCTAAAAGCTCCCAGAGTCTCTGGCGCTTCCAGGCTTGTAAGAGCCGTAGCCCACAGAAGATTTGAAGCACCATCAATGATGACCAAAGCCAAGTAGGCTTTAGTACCGAACTTGATTTCTTCATGATCAACAAAAATGAGATCACCGAAGGATGATGCTCTTAACCCTGCGATTCTGGCTCGCGGAGGCGTAGGCACCGAGGTGCTGCAAACACGACAGCCTTTGACAATGCGGTCGTACTTGTCATAGATCTCTCCTGGCAGACCAAGCATGCTGGTCCTGCGTCGAAACTGAGCAGGACTCATGTGGTAATGCTTCACATGCAACTTGTAAAGCTCAACATCATTGTTCAGCTTTTCCAACATGCGCTGATACTGCGGAGAAGCCCTTGAGACCTCGTGGCCTGGCAACGGAAGCGCGATCCTCCTAGGTTCTAGCGACTGTGGCTCTGGGGCCTTCGGAGGACTCGGAGGAAGCAAATCTGCATTCCCCGGTTCGGAAGGTTCGTACTCTTGAAGATCCGGATCATCCTCAGGAGCAAGAGGAGGAGGAGCCGGTTCCTCGGGTGCCTTTCCCTGTGGAAAGCTTCCCTTGGCTCGAATCCTTCTCTTTGCCGGTGCCTTTCCTTGCGGAAAGCTTCCGGATGCTCCTGTGTTCTTCGAGCTGTCTTCAGGCTTACCTGCGCTAACCATGTCCTCTGGAGATCCTACCTTTCCACGGGTTGGATCCTTGGACTTGGCTGGCACCGAGGTTCTACTCTCGATGCCACCAGGCAGAATCTTGAAAATGGTCTTGCCTTTCCAAGAGTCAGTAGTTCTTGTTGAAGAAAGCTCAGAAGAACGCCAGTCATCTTCTTGAGTAACGCTCTTTCCCTTGGAGAACTCCATGATCGTCTTGCGCTTGGTGTCCAGATACTCCAACGGAATTGGCACAAAACCCGCCTTGGGTTCGTACTTGACTCTTCTCATCTTCTTGTGGATGCGAATCATTTCCATGTCGGCTTCGTTGATCACCCATTCATCATCAGTCGCCAACACGAGATTGTCGGGTACCTGTTCATGAGAACAGCATCCCTCGGTCTTCTGATGGAAGCCGTACTCGTAGTGGGAGAAGTAGGTGAGGAAGCTCGACTTCTTATGCTTGCTGAAACGCACATTCCACATCAGCTGACTGAGTTCAAGAAGATCAAGTACCAAGTGTGAGCTGGGTGCAACCTTCAGCCTCACATCCTTGATTCCCAGCACAGGGCTGCTGAGTAAGGCCTTTTCCGGATGGAGCTCGAACTGGAAACGAAGATTGCGCATCTGAGGTAAGGACATGAGAATGGGAACATGCCCTTGTTCCACAATGTCGAACTCTGTGGATTGAACTGCAAAGTCCCGGTCGTACATGCAAATGACCAACTTCTGGTTGCATTTGGTAGACTCGGAATTGGCAAAGGTGAACTGAGAAGTGGTCTCAGCAATGGTGTACCATATGCCACAGTTCTGGTTCTTGTCACAGAACTCCATGAGGTCCTGTGCGGCCACTCTCGAAGCCATTGCTCTCGTGCATCCCAAGTCCAACACCATCGCGGTCGGCGTCAAGGGCTGAGAGATGAAGGCTTCCTCGATCTCATTGATCTTCTCTTCGGTGGCCATGAAAGAAAAGTTCGGAGTGTTGAGATGTTCAACGAAGAAGGTTGTGGCGGCTGTGATGCCGCTCGGGGCAGCATCAGCAAGCTGGCTCTGTCCGTCTTTTCCGGACTTTCCATCTTTTCCATCCTTGCCAAACTTGCTCTTTCCTTTGCCCTTCTTTCCTTTCTTTCCTTTTCCTTTGGCTGCATAGGATTCCTCAGACTCATACCAGGACCAGTCATCCCAGGACTGATCGCTCCACTGGTAATCTTGCCATTGTCCTTCTGCTTGCCATGCTTCTGATTCTTCGGCAAGATGTGACCTGCCTTTCTTCCTTTTGAAGAAGCGCCTTCCTTTGGATCCTTTGCCACCTTTTCCTTTGCCTTTACGGTGGCCCTTGAATCCGCGCCTCATCTTGCGGCCTTGGAAGCGCCGCTGGAACCATGAATAGTTCTCGTCGTCGTAGACCCAGAAGGCGTCCTCATCCGCTTCGAGGAAACCTTCGGTGCCATCTTCCTCGTCCTCGACCCAGTAGCCTTCATGATCGTTCAAATATCCTTCATCGATCACAAGGAAGGTCTTGCGGCCACCGTGGCCGGAAGGAGCGAGGAGTGGATTGTCGACGGTAGTCTTGGTCGTACAGAAGATCTCCAGGTAGACTTCGCGAAGCTCGGCCGTGTTGTAGTCAGCCAGGACTCGGTTCCGATGCGCCATCAGTGATGTCAACACCTGACGCTGATCCTGTGTCAGATCAGACAGGGACACAAAGATCAAAGCGACCAGGTTGGGCGTGATCGGAATGGTCCGAGCATGCTGCTCTCTGAGCCGTTCGTTGGCTCTCTCCATTGCCTGAGCTGGCGTAAGGTTTTCTTGTTCTTCTGGAGGAAGTCCTACTATGAAGGCTCTGACCTCTGCATTGTTCGGGTCCTCGATCGGCAGATAGGTATCGTTCCACGCTTCTTGCATTCTCTGAACAGAGAGTTGAAACCTGGTAATCCAACGAAGCATGTCTCCGTTCCCACGGTGCATGTTCATGAACTGCTGGAAGCGATAGAGAAAAACATTCGCTGCTCCCTTCACGAAAAGCGGCCGCAGGAAACTCTTGAAGTACTTCACTCCGTTGTTCGGGTCCTTCAGGCGATCTCTGTCGAGAAGTCTCTTGTGGATTGCTGCTTCACCTTCTAGCCGATTTCTCAAAGCTGGTCCACGCTTATCATTGTCTAGCTCAGTAATGTCACACCAGTCATCGATCGCATCTTCATAGGCAAACCAACTGCTTCTACCATCATAAGATGGAGGTACTTTTGTGGTCACCTGCTGGAAAGCTGAAAGACGGTGTAATTCATTGAGATGACGATGATTAGTCGCGAAAGATTCATTTCCGTGGAGGAGGTAGTCATCATCTCCTCCTTCATGCTCAAAGATAGTCGCAGAGTGGCTAGCCATTGCGCTGTTCTTGGATCGAGCCCCGGGAGAAACCTCTTCCGGTTATCTTCACCTGAGTGAAGTGTGCCGGAGAGACTCCGGTCACCTTCACCTGAGTGAAGCACACCGGGTATTCCGGTTGCCTCCACCTGTGTAGAGAGTACCGAACGGGTACCTCCACAAGTGTGAAGCTTCCCGTTTCCCGGGAGCTCCGCTACCACGTTGAGATGTAACCTGGACGTGTATCCCCTCGCTAGGCGTACAGGAACACAGGCACTCAGGTGTCTCTTTTGCTACAGGCGCACAGCTGTAGTCCACTGCACTAGAACCTTGAGCAACAGGCATGGATACATGCAAGTGATACGTGAAACAGACAGGCACCTGGATGTGTAACATTCAGTGTTTCACCCTCCCCCCCCGGGTGGGGCGGTTTATGCTTCACACACGTGTGTGAAAGCTTCAATCCAGCAGCGTCTACCAAAGTTCCATCGTTCAGTGGACTCGAAACCATCGACACGCTTTCGCGCCGTCAGTGTGGAAAACGCTTCCTTCTGCCAGAATTGGCTCGTCAGAGTCCAAAAGCAGAGCCGACATCTCTTCAACAGAAGGGCTGTCTCCCCCTTTCGAGTGATGCGGTAGCCCAAAACGCTTCAGCCAAACTCAACTGGATCCACGCTGTGCAACTGATACTTGAGCCAGACAATTCCGAGATACTGGAGAGGCCACCTCTACACGGGTCTGTTTCGAGCAGTGTTTTTGATACCAAAAGTGGTGTTGCTGCGTGGAGGTCCTGTGTGACGGAACGAAGCGTGGAAGCCATTCGCCCAGCCTCTCTGAAGTCTGTTTCAGATGTGCTATGCGATGTGGTTTCTTGGACCGATTTCCTCCGCCAGTGACAGCAGCCGTTTTAGACGAACAGCTGGAAGTTGGTCTACATCAATTCCACGGCTGCTAGCTGTCAGATTTGAGGCATGCGCTGCTGTTGCATAATGCTTGCAAACACAGAGAGATCAGCAGCATTTTTTGCCATGTGCAGTGAGCCATTTTACAGGCCAGACCATGCGGTGGAGTCGCGTAGACGCTAGGTTTGAGGGGCGCAAAAACTTTGATGGTTTGCTGTTGACTCGTTGACCCTTTAGCATGTGCACGAAAGAGGCTCCGCATGTTGTGTTGCCGAGCTGTGTCGTGCCCACATGTATGATTTGTGCCTGCGGCGCACGGCATCAGTCACGCTTTGTGCGCTTGCTGCAAGTCCGGGGTGCGAGAGCATTGTCATGCCATTATACAGTAGTGATGCGGCACGTGTTGGTAGGACTGACCGACACTTTGTGCAACCTAACGTTGTCCAGCGCTTACAGAATGCGACCCTGAGAGAGCCACAGCCTAAGTTGAATGTGGAGGGCATCCAGCTGCCCATTGCCTGCAAAGTTTGACGTTTGGGAGGCCATCCAACTACCCCAGCATCCGCGGTGCAGCGTGCGAGTCTGAGCATCCAACTGCCCAGCTAGCGCCTGCCAAGTTTGACGGAAGGCATATGAAGCATCAAACTACCCAGCAGTCTGCAGTTGATTGCTTGTTTTCATGTTTGAGCTTGCAGGGCATCCAACTACCCAGCAGCATGGTCAGAAGGTGCCGCGCCCCAGTGCTCTGAATGTCAAGAGATTCCCACTGTCCCTACGTACTAGCCGCTTTCACGTGAGTGAGCGAGCCGCCGTGATTTCTGCCCAGTGCTCTGAATGTCACAGTGATGCAATTCAAGCAAGCGCGGGCAAACAGCGGGGGTGACGGGCAACTCTTCAGGTCGCAGCATTGTGATGGTCAGAAGGTGTCGCGCCCCAGTGCTCTGAACGTCAAGAGATTCCCACTGTCCCTACGTACTCCCAGAACCTCCAAAACCCCTTGATTAAGGAATGTACCTTCAATCATATTAGGGATCCGATTATAATTTAAGGTACATTCCTTAATTTAGGGGTTTTGGAGGCTCTGGGCTATCCGCTTTCATGTGAGTGAGCGAGCCGCTGTGATTCTGCCCAGTGCTCTGAATGTCACAGTGATGCAATTCAAGCAAGCACGGGTAAAGGGTAACGCCAGGTCGCAGCATCAGCATGGTCAGAAGGTGCCGCGCCTCAGTGCTCTGAATGTCAAGTCCCTACGTACTAGCCTTTTTCACGTGAGTGAGCGAGCCGCCGTGATTTCTGCCCAGTGCTCTGAATGTCACAGTGATGCAATTCCGCCGTGATTTCTGCCCAGTGCTCTGAATGTCACAGTGATGCAATTCAAGCAAGCGCGGGCAAACAGCGGGGGTGACGGGCAACTCTTCAGGTCGCAGCATTGTGATGGTCAGAAGGTGCCGCGCCCCAGTGCTCTGAACGTCAAGAGATTTGTCCCTACGTACTCCCAGAACCTCCAAAACCCCTTGATTAAGGAATGTACCTTCAATCATATTAGGGATCCGATTATAATTTAAGGTACATTCCTTAATTAAGGGCTTTTGGAGGCCCTGGGCTATCCGCTTTCATGTGAGTGAGCGAGCCGCTGTGATTTCTGCCCAGTGCTCTGAATGTCACAGTGATGCCATTCAAGCAAGCACGGGTAAAGGGTTACGCTTCAGGTCGCAGCATCAGCATGGTCAGAACGTGCCGCGCCTCAGTGCTCTGAATGTCAAGAGATTCCCACAGTCCCTACGTACTAGCCGCTTTCACGTGAGTGAGTGAGCCGCCGTGATTTCTGCCCAGTGCTCTGAATGTCACAGTGATGCAATTCCGCCGTGATTTCTGCCCAGTGCTCTGAATGTCACAGTGATGCAATTCAAGCAAGCGCGGGCAAACAGCGGGGGTGACGGGCAACTCTTCAGGTCGCAGCATTGTGATGGTCAGAAGGTGCCGCGCCCCAGTGCTCTGAACGTCAAGAGATTTGTCCCTACGTACTCCCAGAACCTCCAAAACCCCTTGATTAAGGAATGTACCTTCAATCATATTAGGGATCCGATTATAATTTAAGGTACATTCCTTAATTAAGGGGTTTTGGAGGCTCTGGGCTATCCGCTTTCATGTGAGTGAGCGAGCCGCTGAGATTTCTGCCCAGCGCTCTGAATGTCACAGTGATTGCGCTACACTGATGCGCTCAAGGCCGAATTCCTGTTTGAAATGCTTCGTGATGCGGAGAGATCATTGCAGTTATTGATCTTGAACAAGGAATTCGCGCGACACTAATGTGCGGAGGGCGGGGGTAGGCAGGGGGTGAAGGAGGGCGGGCAGGAGGGAGGGAGAGAGTCAGGGAGGGAGAGAGAGCGAGGGAGGAAGTGAGCGACAAAGTGAGTGGGGGAGTGAGTGAGGCAAACTTTGTTGCAACGCGGCGAAAGTGTTGGCCAAAACGAGGCCAAACGAAGACTGATGCGTCCGAAACGCTTTAAAAACAATTTTCCGAATGCAGTGGTAGGGACTGCGCGCGTTTTGAGTCGCGGCGGATGCCTTGGCAAACTTTGTTGCAACGCGGCGAAAGTGTTGGCCAAAACGAGGCCAAACGAAGACTGATGCGTCCAAAACGCTTTAAAAACAATTTTCCGAATGCAGTGGTAGGGACTGCGCGCGTTTTGAGTCGCGGCGGATGCCTTGGCAAACTTTGTTGCAGCGCGGCGAAAGTGTT
Organism: Symbiodinium sp. CCMP2592; assembly: GCA_905221615.1. NCBI lineage: Eukaryota > Dinophyceae > Suessiales > Symbiodiniaceae > Symbiodinium > Symbiodinium sp. CCMP2592. The sequence goes on from CAJNDT010000530.1 coordinate 158,877, forward strand.
GGCCAAAACGAGGCCAAACGAAGACTGATGCGTCCGACACGCTCTTAAATCAATTTTCCGAATACAGTGGTAGGGACTGCGCGGGTTTTGAGTCGCGGCGGATGCCTTGGCAAACTTTGTTGTAACGACGCGAAAGTGTTGGCAAAAACAAGGCCAAACGAAGACTGATGCGTCCGAAACGCTTTAAAAACAATTTTCCGAATACAGTGGTAGGGAATGCGCGGGTTTTGAGTCGCGGCGGATGCCTTGGCAAACTTTGTTGTAACGACGCGAAAGTGTTGGCAAAAACCAGGCGAAACGAAGACTGATGCGTCCGAAACGCTTTAACAACAATTTTCCGAATGCAGTGGTAGGGAATGCGCGGGTTTTGAGTCGCGGCGGATGCCTTGGCAAACTTTGTTGTAACGACGCGAAAGTGTTGGCAAAAACAAGGCGAAACGAAGACTGATGCGTCCGAAACGCTTTAACAACAATTTTCCGAATGCAGTGGTAGGGACTGCGCGCGTTTTGAGTCGCGGCGGATGCCTTGGCAAACTTGGTTGAAGCGCCGCGAAAGTGTTGGCAAAAACAAGGCCAAACAAAGACTGATGCGTCCGAAACGCTTTAAAAACAATTTTCCGAATGCAGTGGTAGGGACTGCGCGCGTTTTGAGTCGCGGCGGATGCCTTGGCAAACTTTGTTGAAGCGCCGCGAAAGTGTTGGCAAAATCAAGGCCAAACGAAGACTGATACGCACCTATCTTTGCATTCGGAAACTTGTCTTGATAGCCTTACGGCCAAATTCTGCGATGTTTCTTTTCTGTTTACCAATACAATCAATACAAACTGCTGTGAGTGAGAGAGAGAGAGAGAGAGAGAGAGAGAGAGAGAGAGAGAGAGAGAGAGAGACAGAGGGAGAGAGAGAGAGAGAGAGAGGGAGAGAGAGAGAGAGAGAGAGAGTGCGAGGGAGCGAGGCAGGGAGTGAGGGAGGGAGGGACGCGGGAGCCTGCGAGACTCGAGTTTGATGTCGTTCTTGAGATCTTCCAAGCAAACAGTCCCTGAGTGCAGAGTGGAACTTTTGCACAAGCAGTCCAAGTTGTTGCCATCGCAGACAGAGTCTTGGCCCTGGCAGTGTTTGAAAGCAAGGAAGTGTGCGCATGACTGCGAGGGCGCAGTGAGAGGATCAGAGCGCATTCTGTCACGGAAGAGCGAAAAAACTATATGTCTCGCTGACTCTTCCGTCTGACGTGGGCAAAAGTCTTGACCAGGATGGGCTATGATGACACGCCAGACATGCTGCGGCCCCAGTGTGTGTAAGAGCAAAGGGAGAGAACTCCCGACTGTAATGAATTCCTGCGTCATGCGAGGGCATCTGACACCTCCCGACTGTAATAGATTCCCTGAGTTATACGAGGGCGTGGTTGATGAAGTGGCCATTTGTTTCCAAGACGCAACCGGACTGGAGACCACGAGTAATCAGCTCATGGATAAAGACCCGGAGACCACTAGAATACACCAGAATGTTCGGCGGTGCCCGGTGCCGGGACATTTCAGGAGCGCAAAGCCTCGCAAAAACCGTGGTCCTGCAAATCCGTGCTTTAGATTAATAATTCTATGCTCCCACAGCGGTTTTGAAGGACCCCAGGTGTCACCTTGCAGTTCTGGTCTGCCGTGGTCCTGCGCGGTCCTGCGGTAGTGGTTTCTGCAATGAGAGCAGGTCCAGATAGGTAGAGGTTGGGTCCTGCTCCGTTCCTGCGCAGCGTTTCGCAGGCTTAAACAGTGGATGCTGCGTATCATGTCATGAAGAATCCTGTCAAAGCAGCGTCTAAAGCCCAGGGTTTGTCGGTAGTCATTCTGCCAACGGGGCCCTCCAAACCAGAGACTTCCTCAGTTCTCGGGAGCAGCACAGGATGACATGTTGGACGTCGTAGGCCAAGAGATCGTCAACATGTTCTGGTCTTGAAGCCATAGCCTGCTGTTAATTGGTGAGTACCGTGCATGCGAAGCAGGCATTTTGCCGAAGCCATGTTCCTTTTGCCCGCAAAACGTCGTCGTTTGCAGGGCAAGCAGAGCCCGCCCGAGGGGGCAAACACCAGGGAAGCACGGACGCAGGTGCAGACCTTGGTCCGAGATGCGTGGGTGGCGAGGAGAATGGTCGAGGAAGGCTCACATGGGCACGCGCGGCGTAACATCTTGCGTGTGGAGTTTAGTAATGTGGAGCAGAGAGCTCCATTGCTAGAGGCCATGTGGGGCCGAATTCCCGTGCATCTCATGGCAGCGGCCAGGGCTGTTTTGGCCGCTTGGCGTACAGAACAGCCTATAGTGATGAACGAGCAGCCGCTGCCTTCCTATCGAGGTTCTGGCACAATGTTCAGATACAGTGGTTCCTGGTCCAAGATCCCAGATGTCAGGGCCAGCGCAATGCTGGCAGAAGGCGACGCAAGGATTGCCGATGTGTGTCGCCTCTTGCAGGACAATGCCGATGTTGCAGCCCTTTGGAGAGATTTCCAACGTTTTGCCGAGCAGCTACGGCAAAGCAGCAAGATGGATCGGTTGACTTTGGCGTGTGAGCTGCACACAGCTGTGAGTCTGGACACGCTGACGCCCAGCATCCACTTCCATCTCATGTTTGACTCCAGATGCTTGGCGCCGGCGCAGTTATTCTGAACTTTTGTCCAGATCCAAGTTCTGAATTCTTCGTCATACGTCCCCTTGTGTTTTGAAATCTTGATGGAGCGTGAAAATTTCAGCCACATGCAACAGGACTTGTCGTCAACAGTGTTCCTGGTAGGCCAGATGATCCCCCATGCCCCTTTTGCTCTTGATGTAGCAACAAGGACAGACGGTGACGCTGCCGAAGCCCAGTCTGTTGTTTCGTGGCGCCGTTCCGCATCAGTCTGTGGAGTGCAAGCAAGCCCGTGGGAAAGCTTGCCGAAAGGCCTACGACCAGGGGCACTACTACCTGCAGGTGCCAAAGACTGGCTCCATTCATATGACGACGACAGCAGCAGCCTTCACCACCTTCCCTGTTGCTCCGGATTGGATCACCAACTTATGGCAGGCCTGTAAAATCACGGAGCAGGTTGCGGAGCAGGAGTATTTGCGCTGCAAGAAACACGTGAAAGCCTACTTAGACAACATGAAGTTCCATGCCCAATGCGTGCAGACACAGGTCGTCAAAGCGAGGAAGGCGCAAGATCTCCAGGAGCTTCAGCCCCTCATGAAAAAGGCCGTCGTGATCGAGCAAGTCCAGCGTGACTGCCTTCCACAATTTACCCGACCCATGTTCAGAAGGAGCTTTTTGGTCCTAAGTGGACCCACGCGCCTTGGCAAAACAATCTTTGCCCGCAGTCTTTTCGGTCATCGCGAGACACTAGAACTCAACTGCTGTGGAGTGAGTCAACCTGATTTGCGTGCCTTTGACAATTTGCTGCATCGAGCCATCTTGTATGACGAAGCTTCGACGGCTATGGTGCTCAGCAACCGTCGCCTTTTCCAGGGATCTACAGAAGAGGTCACGCTCGCTCATTCTGGAACAAACATGTTCACCTACAGTGTGTACGTCTACAACGTCGCCATGATCCTGACATCGAACTCTTGGCTACGTGAGCTGGAGGAATTGCCGAGAGAGGAGCGCGAGTGGCTCGAAGGTAATCCAATTTGTATAAATTGCACGCAGCCGCTTTATGAGACGTAACAGCCAAGACACGAGAAAGCTCTGACCGTTCCGGAGATGTTAGAGGCTTCTGAAGCCCGCGAGCCAATCCGAAGCGCGGAGAACTGCAAGGTCCGAGCTCTCAAGGAACAGCCGGTAGCTGCGAGCCCTTCAACCCCAATCTCCAAGCCCTAACAGCGGTCAAGCTCCATGGAGCACACCTCGGAACAGCCGGTAGCCCCGAGCCCTTAAACTCGAAGCCCTAACACCGGTCAAGGTCCACGGAGTCACCTGCAGCTTGATGGACGTGGCCTCGGAAGCGTCATGTAAAGTATGACGAGTTCCGAACAACAGAGAGTGATGGTTCCAGACATTGTGTGTATATGTGGAGAGAGAGAGAGACAGAGAGAGAGAGAGAGATAGATAGATAGATAGATAGATAGATAGATAAATAGTGCGCGCGTGTATGTGGGTAGGTGTGTATGTGCGTGCGTGTGTGTGTGTGTGTGTGTGTGTGTTTATTGGGAGTTCTCTCACAGTATTCTTTTCCGTGAAATGCTGTCAACTAGACGGGTGCATACATGTTCCGTCTGCTTTGTTTTGGTTCCCTCCAAGTCCTAAATCATGCATCGTCTTGCAGATACGCTTTTCTCTAAATGTTTGGCCGTCAAAGGCTAGAGGAGTGCATACATGTTCCGTCTGCTTTGTTTTGGTTCACTCCAAGTCCTGGATTATGCATCGTCTTGCAGATACGTACCGGAAAACATGCATCGTCTTGCAGATACGCTTTTCTCTAAATGTTCGGCCGTCAAAGGCTAGAGGAGTGCATGCATTTACCGTCCGATGGGTTTGGTTCACCCCAAGCCCTAAATTATGCATCGTCTTGCAGATACGTGCCGGAAAACATGCATCGTCTTGCAGATACGCATTTCTCTAAATGTTTGGCCGTCAAAGGCTAGAGGAGTGCATGCATTTTCCGTCCGATTTGTTTTGGTTCACTCCAAGTCCTAAAGAATGCATCGTCTTGCAGATATGGTGTCAGGTCTCGTGCTGTGTAAACGGTTTGTACATGCAGCAGATCCAAGCTTCCACGCGCCGCTGCAGGTCTGTCTAAATTCATTGTGACCGGGTGGCAGCCTGAGTTGAGACGGTCTTCAGGCACATTATCACATCTTGGACTGCAACCAGTCTTGCAGACGTGTCCTGGTGTTGGATATAGTGCTGTGTAAGCTAGGTTTCCCACCCTTCCGGGGGCCGAGGATAGTAGCCTTTGACCCCATGGGCGCATCCCTGGAGGTCGCTCTTGTGAAGATATGCTCCGTGGCAGAGGCATGTTGTGCAGCGCGAAAACAGCTGGAAAGACAGTGGTTTGGGCGTGCAAGATCTGCGCAGAGTGTTTTCTCCCTGCCGCACTGTCCATTTTTGTGGCCTGTCCGTCTTAGCAAAGGTCCAAGCAAGCCTTGCCGAGCTGGTCTTTTTCCGTAAAGAGGCCTCGCAGGTGACGTTGTTTAGCGAGGTTGTTCTGCTGCAGAGTGTCGCAGGAACAGTTGGAGGCTGATGCTGGATTCTTCTCTATGTACAGAGGCTTCTCTATGTACAGAGGCCAGGTCTGTGTCTGCTTTCCTTCTGGACCACATTGGGTGTGTCTTTGTGCGAGGCACCGCTGTTGCTGGACGCACGTTGCGGACGAGGTCCTGAGGAGCGGTAGCTTTGGAGCACAGGCCTGGTGGCTGGAGAAAGGTTCATGCGGATTCTGTGTGCTTGTGTGGGCGTGCCGGATTACAGACATGCCATGAACGCAGAAGGGCTGGACGCTCTCTACCAACTGGGTTTCTGCAGCTGTTTTGTAGCTGTGGCCAGACCTCGTTGCGTGGGGACCTGAAGGCGCGGAGCAAACCAAGTTTCTGCGGTGTGGAAGAAAGCCGATGCATGACACAAGGTGCTGGGTAATGCCTCCGAAGCAGAGCGACCAGCAGGTAGGCTTCTGTAGTTTGATCATGCTTGGTTGGAATGCCAAGCTATGCTTGTTAGGTACTGCACCAAGAGCTTCTGCGTCTGAAAGAGACGCGCAAGGCCTTGAAAGCAGAGCTGCGCGAGCAGTCGAAAGAGCATCGGAACCTGATGGCACGACGCAAGCGCCTCCTGCAGGCTCGCGTAGAGCGACGCCGTGTGATTTCGCGTTTCTGGCTTGCTGGCCAAGCCAGGCCACAAAGAACTTAAGCAACGAAGACCTCCAGCTGCTGCTACGTGCGCGAGAAGGTTTGGTCCAGACTCTTTCTATTATAGTAGACTTGTGGGTGTACTTCGGGGAGGCGTTGCTGCTGCTGCCCCCAACGGTCAACCTCTCGCTGACAACGCAGGCAGGAATGCGTGGGAACGTTGTTGTCACACACACACACAGACACACACACACACACACACAGACACGCACAAATTGCCGACAGGTGGCGGTGGCGCAGGAGAGCCTGCAGGTGAGAACGCATGTCCTGTCTCATGCGTCGTTCGGTCTAGACAGTTGCGTTGGACGTGTGGTGTCTGCTGGGTCGACCAGAGTTTTGCAAATCCAGCAAAGCATGATGTGCGGTGCATGCATGCAGGAGCGGGCGCTGAGCGTTGAAGGCTCTGTGGCTGGCGTTGCTTTTCCTAGACTGTGCGTGATTGGTTCCGGTGTTGATTTGGCCTGTCTGGAGCAGCCTGGCCTGGGGGGGCCTCCCCGGTAGACGGCGGTGTCTCTGTGGATTGATGTATTGGGGGCAACCACGTGTGAGCCTGAATCTGCTGTGGCCGTGCAGCGCGAGCCATAGTCTCAGTTGGCCTGGTGACTGTTGCTTCCTGGGAACACAGCCTAGCAAGCCAAGATTCCGGGCATAGCAGTCCTGAGCAACCCATGCTTGAGTGTGTAGTAAAGTCAACTTACCTTCCATGTGTTTTGAGAAGTTGCCTTAAACCCTTTCGAAGCCATGCCTCCACCTGGCCCCGAAGAGAAGCTGAGGGAGCTGTCTCGCCAAATAAAGAACCTGGGTCAGCGCTGCAAACGGGCCGCAGCGCCTGCTCCGACGGAAGTCGAAGGCGATGCGGATGGGTTCCGGCGTTGCGCTCCAGACAGCCTCATGGCCATGCTCTTTTATGGTTTCAGCGGTCATTGCTCCAGCGCGGCAGCTGATTTTGCTTGTGGCAGAGGTTGGAGGCCTGGCGCTTCGGCCGCTGCAGCCACCGAGGAGCAAGTGGCTACGGTTGAGTGGGCTTACATTCACATGCCCCTGTCGGTTCTTGTGGATTTGGAGTTAGAGCCATTAAAAATGGTTGGGCAGCGAGATGTCTATTGCGCGGCCAAGTATTGCCTGGAGCATCGACTTGTGGCCTACGTGGAGGAACAGAACACAGTGCATGGGATTGCACCATCTCGTGCGCAGATGCTAGACGTGGCTCTGGCGAGCATTCCTGCCGCCGCGCCGTCTTGCGTGAAAGAGCGCCTGGTTTCGCTTGTGCAGGGTACACCGCGGAAGGAGCGCAAGTACCTGGCAGCCTTTCGCCGCAGGTGGAGCGCAAGATATGGGTGCTTACGCACAGAAGATGTTGTTGATGTTGCTGAGCGCCGACAGAAGGCTGGCTGGGACAGGGTCCGCTGCGCGCGCATCGTTTTAAGAATCCTGGCGTGTTGTGATATGGGCTAGCAGCAGCGCAGCGGGGGGTTGTCTGTTACAGTGTTACCCACCCTCCGCAGTGATGGTTCCCCTCCCCCCCCCTCCCCCCCCCTCCCTCCCCCCTCCCCCCCTTTTTCTTCCCTCTTTCCTGCTCCCACTTCTTCTCCCCGCCCTCGTTTCGTCTTCCTCGCCCCCGCTTTGGCTTTTGCGTCGTCAATCCACTGCCTGTCTTTCTTTTCAGGCTCTTTCTGTGTTGTTTTTTCTTGCTCCGGGCGGCATGGCTGGAAGGCCTTAACCCCTGCCACTACAGAGCCGAGGCGGGCGGCGTAGCGTTAAAATTAACATGATCGTCTTGGCACTCGGTAACGTGTGCCTTTAGCAAGTTTCATCTGGACAAGGTGTCTCACAGTGTACAACATTCATGAAAGCAGACTGGCCTTGAAATCTGCTTTGAGGGCAGGCACAGGAATCCAGATACTAAAGTGATGCTGATCCAAAAGTAGCACGGAGGAATCTCGAACTAAGGTGCAAGTCTTCGATGCGACACGATCGCTTGCCAAGCACGGTGCTTCTGTGATGCTTTTTCCTTGATGGTCAAGCGATGGAAAATTGCGGTCAAGCTCAATCCGACCGCCGGCATTATCTCTGCAAACCCTGGCCATGGATGGCAAGTAAATGCAGGAAGGCGCCTCACTGCGGGCTCACTCCGATCTGCAGGAAAGACCTTGGATTGGACCGAGCCCTGAAACGGAAATGCGGCCCTTTTATGATGTCTGCTACCGCTTCTACGTACTCGCATGCTGCGTTCTGTCGTCCCTACAGCCGCAAGCTCAATTGGCAAAGAGTCCTGCTCTGGAGCTCATGAGCAGCTCAGCTTATGCTTCACAGATCTTCGCGGTGGGGGAGTTTACTCAAGGCTTTTCTTTCATGCTTACGTGATCAAACCTGGGAGGTTTCAGGGCTCCACTGGGCTGTGCTAGCGCTGCCGGCTGCGAAGCTGAACTTCGAGCCAAGGCCTGAAAAAGGGCCCCAAGACCGCCACCGGACATCAGCTGGCAGGAAGCCGAACCACCTCAGTCATTGAAATGGACATAAACGACAAACACTGACGATGACTGAGGATGCAGCTCCGGAGGCAGCAACTTGGCGCCGAAGTAGACCAGGGCAAGTTCTAGGACTGCAATCACAACCTCGCGGGTCTAGCCACCATGTCCAGCCGACACACCTGATAATATGAAGCAAGCTGGACAGCCTCAATCGCCGGCACCAGCCACAGCGGAAGCCCCAATGCTCCCAGAAGTTCGCCAAAGTCCCCCTGGGCAGCTGCTTTCTCTCTCCACATACTTCATGCACGAAAGTATTGTGTACTGACTCATGGCTTTGCCAGAAGAGCCAGCCTTGTCGGCAGCTGCCTTCAGCGCTGAGACACCTTGGTCAACGTGTCGTAACTCGAGCAATGCTCAGAACATGCCCCAAAGCCCAGAATGCACGCTGTGCCGAATGTGAAAAAGGCAAAGGCTTTGGGGAAGTTGGACAGAGCACAAGCAAAGCAGATGTAGCACGGGTCATGACCATCATCATAACCAACCTTATGGGAAGCACCCTAACCGCAACAAGGGAAATGTTCGCGTGGCTGTCGCGACATTCATGGTGCTAGAAATGGCAGTGGAGTCAATACCAGACCCTGAAAGCCTTTGAACCCTGCAAACCAAAATCGGTGAGAACCGAACAAAAAAATCTAGAAACTAAACCCTAAGCCCTAAGGTCTTCAAAACCCATACTGCCCAAGCCACAAAGTCCGCAGAGCCCAAGATATCCCAAGATAAAACTGAAGAAGACCAAGACTGGATAATGCTAGACCTTGTAAAACCCAAGAACTCTAGACTCTAGACCCTGGAATCTGGAACCCTGAACCGTGCAAGCACCACACTGCAAATCTATATTTAAGCCTCCAAGCGTGGCAGGGCCAGAATGCTTGTTTGTTGTGGGTATCAAAGCCAGGCCTACTGCTACGCTGCTGGGTCTCCGAACGGCATGCATAACGGCCGTGCAAAGAGGATGCTCGACTCTGCACTGCACTGAATGGCGTTCGAGTAAAATGGCAGCACATGGCAGCACCTTGCATTGCCTCGCGTGTCATTGAGCCCCGAGCTCTCCGCTGCCCTTTGCTGTCGCAGCTCTTCCGCAGGCTCCGCTGCATCCTGTCAAGCAGGTTCGCTCAACCGTGGCAGGACGGATGGAGTGGAGACCCGCCTCACTTTGGGATGGGCGGGCCACGGTCATGCTGCGCTGCACGGCCTGAGAGAGAGCGAAGGCAGAAGACCCACGATACTGTCAGACGAGCCTGTGGTACTTGTTGGGCTGGTGGGTAACCAGCGAAGGCGATGCCCTCAGAAAAGTCGTGACAATGAACTGACACAGCGCGAAAACTGCAGCACCTCTCGGACCTGCACGAAAAACTCAAGTAGAGTGCAGCCGAAGAGGGTGGCCAGGACAAGACATACCCTCTGGGCCCTGCGGGTGAAAGGCCAGAGAGCAAGCCTTCGTGCGATGCTCCAGCCGCCTCGAGTGCCTCAAAACCTTCGCAGAGCGCAAACATCTTGTCCTCGAACCTCAGGCAACACACTGACCGACAGCACAGCTTCTTGCCAATTCAAGCCAAGCTTCAGCCTGTGTGTGATGTGAAAGCCATTCGGAGAGAATTATGCTAAGTTCAAAATGGTATGTGAGTGCTCTGCAAGGCATTCGTGGAAATCCATCTGCTCATGTGGGCTGGTCTGAGCTGCAGCTGCTGTCCCTCTCGAGCAAGTCCATACATGGCTGCGACAAGTTCTGAAGCTCGACCAGAAACAATCATAATACAGATCTCCGCCACCTGGCAATCTGTTAGAAAGACTGACTGCCTCTGTCTTTTGGCGCACGCAATCAGCAACGGTACACACCACAGAAACGGCAGACGTTGAACAGCAGAAAACCGGCAGCACATAGCTCTCAGAGGTCCCAAGCCGCCTGGCACTCGACGCTTCTGTCCAAGTATGACAGGCTGACAGAATAATAATGATAATAATGTATAATAATAGCAATATGTATATAAAGCTCCATCATCCGGAGCCTGTCCGGCCTATCGCTTCTTCTTGCCCTTGCCCTTGTTCTTGAACTTTGCGTAAGGATCCTTTGGCACCCTCACCTGTCCGGTTTAGGGTTTAGGGTCCAAGGTTTAGGGTTTAGGATTTAGGGCTTCAAGCAGTTCAAGCACCACATTTAAACGTATCTGAGGTCCCACCCGCTTCGGCTTTGGATCGCCGAAAGGAAAACCGAAGTCTTTCATTAGCTTCAAAGCATCCGGCCTGCGATGCCAAGCAAGGGAACACATACCATTACTGGACAAAAAGCTTGCTTGGGCTCGTGCTGTGTGAAACAGTTGTTGAGGATGCGGATGTTGAAGCCGTGGACAACTTCCTGCGACCGTTCACAGCAGCCAGTCCATTCTTGTTGAAGCTTGACCCGAGAAACGGATTGAGTTGAGGTGTGCAAGATTCGCAGACACTTGGTGGGCATTGCGTTGTGCGGATGCTCCGCGACGGTTCGTGTCAGGATGACATGCCGGGGTCCCGCGAGTCGAGCAGCTCATCGAGCTCGTTGAAGGGCTCCTGTGTTGAGAAAGCACCGCAGAGTGCATGGGCCCCTCTCCATCCTCAGCTGAGCATGTCCTGGCTGGGCAAGTGCATCCAGTAGTTCGCGTTCCTGTTGAAGGAGGTCGGATCCAAACCTGCGTCCGCCAGTGCGGAGCTGCTGAGCTGCTGCAACGCGCCACATTGCTTAGCGGCCCTCGCCATGATATGGATTGGGGGCCTTCAAAGTCTCGCACTCGGGGCAGAACAATGGTGTTCAGCCTCTGGAGAAAATCGTTCCTTGGAGCTGCGGCTATCTGTACGCTCTGCCCGGGATGGCCTACGTCAGACATAGGTAGCCGACATCAAATGGCCCCTTATGTTGACTTTGGCTCCAGATTTATCTCCCTGGCAGCACCATGATCAAGTAACATCTGGCACTTCGAGGAACATCTGTAAAGAAGCTATGAAGACAGCCACCAAATGGCCAGATGCACGATGCGGTATCCTAGCTCCGCGTTGTTGGATGTAAAGTAGGTTGCCTCGAGCGATGCCAAGAATGGATATGCAGATTTGCGAGAATTGGAGATTTGCCAAGCCGTGAACAACTGGGTGAACACCACTGACGCGCCGGAGCTCTTCTATGACCTGCTGCACACGCATATCACCACGAAGACCATACATGCAAACATGTGTTGCGGTTCAGAAACCTACATGGATGCTGGCCTGATTCATGATCTTGGTGTTTGATGCCTGCTTTGGTGCCAGTGGCACAGCAATGTTGACCTGACGATCCACCGGAAACTCATGCATTCGAGCTGATTCTGCACCCTTCGTGCCTTAATGAATTGGTCCGGATCCGCTGGCTTGGGGCCTCTGTACACGAACTTGCCCTTCAAGGTTTTGAGCCACCTGTCAGAAGCAGCAACATCTACCAAGATCTCCCTGAAGTGGAAGTACAAGCCGTGCATCGCGGAATGCCTGGTTGTCCTTTCCTTCTTGTCAAACTGCTGATCCACAGTCAGCTCACCTTTTCCTGTCCTAGGAGGGGTCAGTGCTGCAAATGGCAACAAGGAGCAACCCCGGTAAGTGCCGCGCTTGACCTTGATTGTGCTTGCGGGCATGGCTTCTTGTGTCACATCCACAGGCCTGACTCAGCCACATCTGTGAGGCAGGAAGACATGCGCAGGACTCACAACACAAGCCGCAGGCCGTCCACCCGGTTTCGCAGCACACATGATCACCGCCTCAGCCCTGGCCTGAACGGTGGTTGCTGCAAGCGAGGCGCAAACTGACCCGGAAAAAGGACCCACTGTCGCATGTTCCAATGCCGAACCCAAAACCACAAAGGCCCTAAATCCAACCCTTACCGCGAGGCGGAAAGAGCAGACGGAGCCTCTGAGCCATGTCGCGGTATCCCCAGCATTTCAGGCTGGGGAGACACAAAAAGCCGTGGACCTTCGGGGACACGCATGACACAAGAGAAGTCATGAGTCAGAGTCATGACATTATCAACGAAGAAACACTGCTCCATGGTCATCTGTCGACCGTTTTGCCGTCAATCAACAGCCGTATCAGTATGCGTGCGGTTTACACAGATGACAACGGAGGTGCCTGCCAGGTTGTAGACCAGTAGACCAAGGCCAGCCAAGGCGATGCCTGTGCTTGGAAAACGCAGGCGCTGACGCAAAAACGGCTGTCGAAAGTCGAAGCACCGGCGCCAGTGCGATGATTCCGCATGCTCGCCTCCAGACATGTTTTTCGGAGTCTATCAAACGCAAGCCGCTGTCTTCGGGTCGGCCTTCTGCGCTGCAGCTGCAGGCTGCATCAGAAGCTGCAGCCCGATTTCCTCAGACAAGCGCAAGTATCCTTCTTTCGCGAGGTGGAGTCTGCCCAGAGTCCAGAGCCTCCCAGGAGGACTTCTGGATCTGCCCGGGCCGCCTGCAGAGAGTCACACAACGAAGTGCGTGAGCAACAAGACCGCAGAATGCGGTGAAGCTTCTTGCCACCAGTGCAAGTAGAACCAACAGGGTCTTAGGGTCAATCGTCAATACACTTAGACTTAGTGATGTTGTTTTTAGTAGGACTCGTACGCACCGGGGGCCTGTGCAGGCTGGGCTGGGCGTCCCAGGTCCGCTGACCAGGGCTTGAGCCGCAAGGTTTCGGAGCCGCACATGACAATGACAGGCTTGGGCTTGGAGTCTTGGAGCACCACGGGGCTTTGCAAATCCCAAACATGAAAGCCGAGAGAGGCTCTCTTTCTACTCGCCAAACCCCGGAGATGTCCACTCCTGCCAAGCTCGGAGGGAGAAGCGCTCCTCCATGGCCAGCTTTACATCTTCCAAGTCATCGAAGGGCTGCCGTGACCTCCTACACTCCCAATGAATCGCCAAAGTGAAGCTTACTTTCCTCGTACTGCGGCAGGATGCTGTTTGTCGACCCACGTGACCTACGTCCCAGGGCGCACGCACACGCTGTGGAATGGCAAACCACGTTTCGTTATGCTACGAGCCTCCTTGCAGGCTGCATCCAAGATGTGTAAAAAAGGAACCTGTGCCTGAGTTAACCATCCACAGAACAATTAAAGTTAAGGATCCACCACACCTGCAGAGGCTATTTAGAGGCGCTGCACTCAAGGAAATCAGATCCGAGCAAGTCTGATGTGTTCGCAGTTCCGCAGTGCAGAAGCCTGCTGTCCATCACTACCTCGGAATGCTGCTGGTGCCAAATCTCTGCGTCTGTGCGTGTGCACATCAAATTCCGCAACATCATGACTCGGAGCTGTGTGCTGGGCACAGTCTCCCATGTTCATGGTACAGAGGACCGCGCTGTCTTCGTCAACCTCGCCCAGAGCCCAAAACGGTGAGCAACGACTAAACTCCACTCCACTTCTGCTACGGTCCCAACTTCTTTCATTCCCAGGTGGAGCTCTCCATCCTCGCCCGGACAAAAGGGCATCCGCTGAAATGCTACGACATGCAAGCTGAGTCCAGCACTAAATGGGATTTGGGATACATCTTAGTCGGACCTCGCCTGGGTACGAATGCAGACCTGTCGACTGGTCTACTAAGCAGCCGCCGGAGTCTAAGGGCAGCACTCAGATGCGATGTCATGAAGCGCGACCTGATACTTCAACACAACATGAGCTGGCTCTTGTTCTTGCGCAATGATTGCAAGCTCGTCAGCACTGCAAATATCGTCACCACCTCAGGGCAACTCTGACATAAATGTGTGACAGTCTCAGAACGTGTCATGCGAACCTGCTGGTCGTAGACATGGGAAGTGTCGGCGTGAACCTGAGCATTCCCGTACTGTGAGGTGTGCCATCCCTCATCCAACCAAGCCAATGTGCCGGCTGCCCAGGGTCCGAAGGAAAAGTACACATGGCCTGGCAGCCGCATGTCAGCTCAAACAGAAACCCTGCGTTTGACAACAAACAGGAAAGCATCACCGCCATCTCCGTCAATTGCCAAGAAGGTCGCAGCGTTTCCAGCACCTATCATCTTCCGAGACCTAGCTTGTCCGATCCTCCACCTGCTCCATGCATCATGCTTGTGCACCTTTTGCAAACGGCCCAAGATGCTGACGAGGGCAATTTTCACCTGCAACCGATCAGTCAGCAGAAGACGGCACGCGTGAATTTGGTCATCGCATGAAGAGCACCAATCCTCGTTTGACAGCTGGAGTTTCAGATCCCACCGATGCCCGGAGTCCTTGCAGACAAGCACCGCAACAGATCAGATTTTGCATCTTGCGAACCCCCGTGGCATCACTCCAGCCTAGCCTCGTAGCCATAAACATCCCCAAAGAATGTGGGATCACCCTCATACCGTCTTTGCTCGAGCTCCGATTGAACTCGGCAGCACAGCGCCTAGACAGGACGTCTCCAGGCTGAACTTCCGGATCACATCCAAAACTTCACAACTTTGCCTCCGACACTTCAACGGGCAAGACGTTCTTGATTCGGACAAGTCCATCGCGGCTGAATGCCGCAGCAACCTGCTGGACAAGCACAAGAGTACCCAATGCAACATAAAAACAGACGTTCATTGACGTATCGATATGCACTTCGTGACAAATTTGCTAAGTTGCTTCGCGGGCATGGTCGGGCAACCGTGATGCCTCAACCTTCGCAGCGAAACAACAAACAAAAACGGTTGAAGTACGCATCCATGAGGTCCGTGCTGAGAAAGCATCCAACCTTTCTATGTTCATGACAGGCATATGCGAGCTTGTGATGTGTCACTGCCATGCGCATCGTGCTTCGTGCTTCCACTTTTGTAAAAGTGTGACCTTCAAGGTGCTTCATGATTCAGAACAATGCCATTGACAACTTCCAAGCTTGACGAAAATTGCCTCAGGATTAACGTAGACCTGCGGTGGCTTGTCTTCGGATCCAGTTGACGCCTATCGCTGCGGACAGCGTGCTGGGCTTCCTAGACCAGTCATCGGCTTTTTTCACCTCGGGCCGTGACCATGATGCATTGATGCGATTCGGCTGGCAACTGGCAGAGCGGGCAGGAGGATCGGTTCTGTTCGCAAATCAGCACGCGTCAGTTCCCAAGTGGGACCGAAATACCCCGCTTGTCATTGCTGGATACATTTTGTCAAAGCCGTCGAGAAATGAAACCATGCATCCACATCAAATCACCATTGGCTCCAATGGAAGCAGTGATGGTCCTCTGCTCTTCGTCCACACACGTAATCACTCTACCAAGAATCTCGTAGGTCTCTTTGGCACGCCAAACCGTATATGTAGGCTCACTGCTTTGCCTGATTTCGAAGCGATCGATAACCTTACTTGGCTCGTCGCCCGTTTTGAAGGTGATCCACTCGCCTTCGAGTTTGCTAGCCGTCCGTGACCCCACCTGATCGGGAGGTAAGGGTGCCACACAACGAGATGTGACACCCAGGACTCAAACAATGTCGCCATTTGTTGTGAATGAGCTTGTCATTTTGCCATTTACCTGCGACACAGTATTGGCTTTGATTTCATAGGTTTCCCGTGGCTGCGCATACCAAGCGATCAGTGACCTATCGGATTGCCGCAGCTCCAAAGAAGAAACGGAATCATCTGATGATGCTGTGCCGTGGAAGGTTGCATACCTGCCTGCAACTGAGGATGCGTCTACCGTCGCCTCCCCTTCTGTTGTGGGCAACTGGCACACTGGCCGAGACGTCACCGCCATGCCCAAATTTTCCCAAGTAATGGTACCGTCTGCATCAACAACTCCTTTTTGCGACTTGGTGCCTACCAAGATGTTTCCCTTGAGCTTCCAATTATCTCCTGCACGCCAGACTACAAAGGTGTCTTTGCCAGCCGACCTCAGTTCAAAAGAATCAATAATATCATCTGTGCTTCCCGGTTTGATGGTGCTATAGCGGCCTTCAAGCGCATCGGCTGAAGGGTCAGTGGACAGGGGCCCCACACGGGACGAGGTGAAGCCGAGGCCCCAGACAATGGTACCATCTGCTTGAACATTTCCATTCATACGTCCCTTCAACACGTTCCCGCTTCGTGTGTACTTCTCTTTCGATCGCCAGGGCGTGAAGTGGTGCTCTCCAGATTTCTTAAGTTCGAAGGCATCAACGAGGCTGTGAGGGCTGCCCGTCAAAAAGCTCACATATTCGCCTTCAATCGACACGGGTAGTTCAACTGCATCCGCAGGTCCAAAGGTGTGATCCAGATTCAGATTCACCCTGTCTCCAGAATCACGAGGGCAGTGGCAGTTGCCCATGGCGCGCCTTCGGGAATGTATGAGTAGTAACTTTGTATCCAGGTTCTAAGGCCTGCAGCCCGCAAATGAAAGAACACTATGCCTGGCCAAACATCTCCTGAGCAGGCCTTACCCATGTTTGCACACACATGTTATACGTCGAGCTTTGCAAAGATAGAAACTGGCGGCATGGTGCCTTTTGCGGCACCGTTTGCGAATTCAGCGGCCGCATGGCCCACATTTAAGCAACTCGCAATCGAATATTTCCCTGCGTCTACGAGGGACGGCCCGAGGCGCAAAGGGCGAGGTTGCTACAATTTCTATGATCAGCAGTGTCACGGCCCGTGGTCCATCATCTGCCACCTTATGTGGGTGAGAGCTCACGGTTTAAGGTTTGGGGTGTGGGTCGGCGTTTCACTTACACAATATGCATATGCACACATGCATGTATATTGATTTGTATAAATTTATATACATGTGTATACAATTTCCGGAGGCCCATTTGCACAAGGCTCTGATGTCTTTCCAACGATATCATGTGCTTGGAAGCAAGCTTGCACGGCTTTAAAAAACAAGCGAGTGGTTGGGAGTCGGGAGGGAGGGAGTGGGCTGGCTAACCACATCACATGACCGGAGGTCCACGGAACCACGAGGCCAAAAGATCACGGGACCACGTGACCACAGGACCGCACGACCACGGGACCAGCAGACCACGGAACCACAGGACCAGACTGCACCAACAGCAAACCTGGAGACATGCAGAAAACCAAAGAAACATAAACCAAAAGTGTTCTCGCATCTGGGAACAACAACAAAACGCCGAGCTGACAATCTGACAACGTTCATGGACCCCGATCCGATGCGCGGAGCCAAGACTGCAGGCGAACCTGCGGTGCATACCGCCCCAATATCGAGTTGAATCGGATACACGGTCCTCGATTTCGCCGCGGCACGCTTGCATTCTACCCGCCCCCTGCTGCCTGCACGAGGTGCGCTCTGCAAGTGTCAGCTTGTTCAAGTTTCCTTTCTTCAAATCAGCCCGACCAGCTGCTACGGAGCCAGAGCCTCCTTGCATTGGTATTGACGAGGAGGCGGTCGCGGTGTGGACTTAACAGGCACTCCTTTTGTTCAGGTGTCTGGCAACGGCGGCACGCGGCTTTCGGGCAGCGTCCAGCAGTTCCGTCAGAGCGTCTGAAGAATGAAGAGGCAGGACTGAGTTCAAAAGGAACACAGACACAAGCTCAGTGCATGCCAGCACAAGAATGCAGCGCGAGAGCACCGGTCGGCGTTGCTGACCTGCGCGGTTTAGAGCGCAACTGTGCTGGGTGCAGGACTGACAGACATGTTAACGGAAGATTCTTTCAACTGATCAGTTGCGCGATGCATGTCAACACAAGCTTTGTGTTGGCAAAACTCCTTGGAAAGTGCTGCACTGCAAAGTAGGGGCTTCAGCGTGTTTGATTTTGCAAAGACCTTCACGAGCGCACAGACTTGACTGCTTCTGCTTTCCGGACCATGCACAGCTCTGGTAAGACCTCGAGGTGCCGCGGCTGAGGTGGTCTGTCCATTCATGCTCGCAAGTTTTCAAAGATTTTTCGGGCTTGTGGAAGCGCTGACGGAATTTTCTTGTGGTAGGCAATCCCCAGAGAAACTGTGTTCACAGCAGAAGCAGAAAAATTGGGGATTCAGAACCATTTTCCGAGTTGTGTGCAATCCACCTATAGCTTGCAAGCAAAGAGTAGTTCTGGGGATCCGCGTTGTGCTGAATTCCCCAATAGCTTGCCCGCAAAAAAGAAATGCAAATTGGCAAAACACCAATAGCTTGCCAGAAACACAAAATAGATTGCCAAAACTGGATCGGGTGGATTTAGGGGCCACAACTCTCCAAATCTTGCAGGTTTGCTATGGTTGTAGGATTCGAACCCTTTTATTCACACTCACTCCCGATCCAGATTTTGGCAATCTATTTTGCGTTTTCTGGCAAGCTATTGGTGAATTACAATTTTCAATCTTTTTGCTTCCGGCAAGCTATTCGGGAATTCGAGCGTGCAAGGTCTTTTGCTAGCAAGCTATTGATATTCGGGAATTGCATGGCGCGTGATCTTGTTTTTCGGCAAGCTATTGGGGAATATTTTTTTGGCGTGGGCGGCCTCGTCGACTACAGCTGTAGCACTCAATCCCTACAAACAAGACAAACCAACAAACAAACAAAGACAGCGGTGAAACAGGGCGGTTCGTTAAAGAGAGGCAAAGCTGCAGCGCACAAGCTTTGCCGGTGTTGGCCGTTCAGCACGAGCTACGGAGCCTCAGCGACCGATCCACAACAGCAAAAGGCCGTCGCCTAGAGCTGTCCAGGCCACCGGTGCAGTCCAAGGTTCGAAGCTCCGGCCGCCGTTCTTGTTCCGTCGAACAACAGATGGCCCCGGGGTCCTGTTGTGTCACGATCGTGCACACAAAGTCCACAACTCCACGATGGAATTCCCGTCCAGCGGCAATCTCAAAGAAAGACCCTACGACGTATGTCGATGGTCATAAACATAACAGACTCATGCCTGCCGATGCGACCCCACAGCGTCATGGGTACAATCCAGGCGGTCATGGCCAAGAATCCAGCTGGCTGCATGTCTGCCGCTGGTCAAAAAGTGTAATTCTTGCAACAGGTGTAACAATTGCTAATTGCGCTGCGCCTACAATTCCTGTAGGCGGTGAAAGCCATATCGGAGTGTATCTTGATCCGGCTCATGGAGGTGCAGCATCAGCTCAATGAAAATGAACTGGAATGCTTGGACCTATACCAAGTAGTGAATGAGAACCTTGGCCTCGTTTCCCACGCATCGAAATGGACCGGCAATAAGTTTTCTGTGGGCTTCTTCACCAAAAAACAACAGCGCCAAGATTCCAACCAGAGGTGGTAGCATCCGGCCTAAGGCGCCACAAGGCAGCATGCAAAAAGCAAGAAAGCGTGGACAACGCTTTGCAGACAACATCATCCAGCAGGTCTGAACACGCCCGGGAATACAAACTTAAGAAGTCAAGTCGCCAAGTCGCCGGGCGCGGCGTTTCGCGCGGTAGACTAAATTAAATTTAAAAGAAGTTAGCGGCGAAGCGGGCGCCGCCAGCGGCTTTCGGGTTAAGGGTTTTGGGTTTAAGGTTCGGGTTCAAGTGTCCCACTCCTTCCCACGGTCAACAACAGCTGTTTTCGCATTCAGTCCAGGTGACCGTCACGAACAACTACCGGATTGCGCTGTGCAGGCTCCGGGTTTACGAAAGGCGGTTTGAAGGCAGACATGGATGCCCAAGTCACAGCCCCAACGTCTCTTTGAGACTGTCGAAGCTTTCCAAAAACGGCAAACACATCTTGTCCTCCAAACCAGTGCTTCAGCTGGAAAAGTCGCACATGGAAATGCATGAGCTGCTCCATGCGGGGCGCCTTCTCTTCAGAGGAAGGAACACGTCTGAAACTCGCGAAAAACCCATCTTGCTCCCGAAGTGGTCTCCAACCCACATTTGGACCCGCATTTTCTAGGACAATTCCGCCTGGGAGCTTCATTCTTCCAGTGTCAAGCAGAGGGGAAGATTGGGAACATAGAAATATGGGCTAGTCTGCAGCGCAGGATCTAGGCTCGCTTGGTAAGACTGGTTTGTGTTCTGCTCTGGCCGCAGGAAAGGGGAGGCTGCTTTTTAGCTTCGTCTGGCAAGCCCGAAATGTAGGTCTTCATTCTGAAGCATTCCTCACTGTTCACTGTGCAGGCTACTGTATTCCATCAGTGGATGAATCACATTTGGCGTGACGCCGCTAAGCCGGTGCTGGTGGTGAACATGGATGAGACCTCGGTGGTGCGGCATCCAACTGGGCTCTGGGAACTGTCTTGAAGGGTCCGGCGAATAAGCCGCGGCGGGACCACGGGACTCTCTCGGACCGTCGTGGCAGCTTGTCGTTTCTGGCAAGCATCTGCCCGGACAGCGACGTGCAAGGCATACTGCCGCAGATTCTTCTGGCGAATGAGCATCAGGTCAGTCTTGCAGTTCTGCGCCGCTTGCAAGCTTCAGGTTCGCTTTCTCCCAACATGCACATCTGGCGAGAAGCATCTGGGTGGACGACGCATGCCATCATGAGGCGGTACCTCAGCTTCTTGGCGCGGTCTTTGGGCGAGGTGGTCGCCCAGCGGACGGTTGTCCTCCTTGTTGATGTTAACAGAGCACACATAGACCATTCGATACTTTTGCATGCCAGGCGACTGTCAATTCGAATGTGCTTTGTCCCGGCCAGGATAACACGATGGCTCCAGCCAGCAGACACAGCTGTGTTCGCTCGTTTCAAGGCTGCGTTTCGTCGCACCTGGAGAGAGCAGAAAGCTTGCCTGCCTATGGGCGTGGTCTCCCAAGAGACATGGCTGCGCATAATTTTCGCCGCGATTGCCGCTGTCTTGCCGACGACCAATTGGTATGTCGCCTTCGACTCTCTTGGGCTGCTCGGGAACCAGAACTCCATGTCGCAGAGAGTGTGTGAGGAGCTGGGCTTGGCAATGCCACCGCAGGTCCCGCGTGGAGTTCCAAGTGCGGCGCAGGCTGCGTTGGTCTTGCCTAGTGGAATGAAAGTCGATGTGATGACTTGGGTGCATTTCGTGCCGAAGTCAGCTTTAAAAGGGTTGGCTATGCCAGCCGCGGCGCACGGCCCAGGGGCAGCAAGGCCTGCGGCGTCGGCGTCGGGTGCGTCTGGGAGTTCCGTCGCTCCGAGACGTCGTGCGCTCCCAGCTTCTGTTGAACCAGTGCGTTGGTATCGTGGACGCCCAGTCCGCGACCTGCGCTGATTTCAAAGAGCCCAGCAGCGTTTGAAAATACTGGAGAGGCCACCTCTACACGGGTCTGTTTCGAGCAGTGTTTTTGATACCAAAAGTGGTGTTGCTGCGTGGAGGTCCTGTGTGACGGAACGAAGCGTGGAAGCCATTCGCCCAGCCTCTCTGAAGTCTGTTTCAGATGTGCTATGTGATGTGGTTTCTTGGACCGATTTCCTCCGCCAGTGACAGCAGCCGTTTTAGACGAACAGCTGGAAGTTGGTCTACATCAATTCCACGGCTGCTAGCTGTCAGATTTGAGGCATGCGCTGCTGTTGCATGATGCTTGCAAACACAGAGAGATCAGCAGCATTTTTTGCCATGTGCAGTGAGCCATTTTACAGGCCAGACCATGCGGTGGAGTCGCGTAGACGCTAGGTTTGAGGGGCGCAAAAACTTTGATGGTTTGCTGTTGACTCGTTGACCCTTTAGCATGTGCACGAAAGAGGCTCCGCATGTTGTGTTGCCGAGCTGTGTCGTGCCCACATGTATGATTTGTGCCTGCGGCGCACGGCATCAGTCACGCTTTGTGCGCTTGCTGCAAGTCCACCCTCCGGGGTGCGAGAGCATTGTCATGCCATTATACAGTAGTGATGCGGCACGTGTTGGTAGGACTGACCGACACTTTGTGCAACCTAACGTTGTCCAGCGCTTACAGAATGCGACCCTGAGAGAGCCACAGCCTAAGTTGAATGTGGAGGGCATCCAGCTGCCCATTGCCTGCAAAGTTTGACGTTTGGGAGGCCATCCAACTACCCCAGCATCCGCGGTGCAGCGTGCGAGTCTGAGCATCCAACTGCCCAGCTAGCGCCTGCCAAGTTTGACGGAAGGCATATGAAGCATCAAACTACCCAGCAGTCTGCAGTTGATTGCTTGTTTTCATGTTTGAGCTTGCAGGGCATCCAACTACCCAGCAGCATGGTCAGAAGGTGCCGCGCCCCAGTGCTCTGAATGTCAAGAGATTCCCACTGTCCCTACGTAGTAGCCGCTTTCACGTGAGTGAGCGAGCCGCCGTGATTTCTGCCCAGGGCTCTGAATGTCACAGTGATGCAATTCAAGCAAGCGCGGGCAAACAGCGGGGGTAACGGGTAACTCTTCAGGTCGCAGCATTGTGATGGTCAGAAGGTGCCGCGCCCCAGTGCTCTGAACGTCAAGAGATTCCCACTGCCCCTACGTACTCTCAGAACCTCCAAAACCCCTTAATTAAGGAATGTACCTTCAATCATATTAGGGATCCGATTATAATTTAAGGTATTCCTTAATTAAGGGGTTTTGGAGGCTCTGGGCTATCCGCTTTCATGTGAGTGAGCGAGCCGCTGTGATTCTGCCCAGTGCTCTGAATGTCACAGTGATGCAATTCAAGCAAGCACGGGTAAAGGGTAACGCTTCAGGTCGCAGCATCAGCATGGTCAGAAGGTGCCGCGCCTCAGTGCTCTGAATGTCAAGTCCCTACGTACTAGCCTTTTTCACGTGAGTGAGCGAGCCGCCGTGATTTCTGCCCAGTGCTCTGAATGTCACAGTGATGCAATTCCGCCGTGATTTCTGCCCAGTGCTCTGAATGTCACAGTGATGCAATTCAAGCAAGCGCGGGCAAACAGCGGGGGTGACGGGCAACTCTTCAGGTCGCAGCATTGTGATGGTCAGAAGGTGCCGCGCCCCAGTGCTCTGAACGTCAAGAGATTTTCCCTACGTACTCCCAGAACCTCCAAAACCCCTTGATTAAGGAATGTACCTTCAATCATATTAGGGATCCGATTATAATTTAAGGTACATTCCTTAATTAAGGGCTTTTGGAGGCCCTGGGCTATCCGCTTTCATGTGAGTGAGCGAGCCGCTGTGATTTCTGCCCAGTGCTCTGAATGTCACAGTGATGCCATTCAAGCAAGCACGGGTAAAGGGTTACGCTTCAGGTCGCAGCATCAGCATGGTCAGAACGTGCCGCGCCTCAGTGCTCTGAATGTCAAGAGATTCCCACAGTCCCTCCGTACTAGCCGCTTTCACGTGAGTGAGTGAGCCGCCGTGATTTCTGCCCAGTGCTCTGAATGTCACAGTGATGCAATTCCGCCGTGATTTCTGCCCAGTGCTCTGAATGTCACAGTGATGCAATTCAAGCAAGCCCGGGCAAACAGCGGGGGTGACGGGCAACTCTTCAGGTCGCAGCATTGTGATGGTCAGAAGGTGCCGCGCCCCAGTGCTCTGAACGTCAAGAGATTCCCACTGTCCCTACGTACTTCCAGAACCTCCAAAACCCCTTGATTAAGGAATGTACCTTCAATCATATTAGGGATCCGATTATAATTTAAGGTACATTCCTTAGTTAAGGGGTTTTGGAGGCTCTGGGCTATCCGCTTTCATGTGAGTGAGCGAGCCGCTGAGATTTCTGCCCAGCGCTCTGAATGTCACAGTGATTGCGCTACACTGATGCGCTCAAGGCCGAATTCCTGTTTGAAATGCTTCGTGATGCGGAGAGATCATTGCAGTTATTGATCTTGAACAAGGAATTCGCGCGACACTACTGTACAGTAATGTGCGGAGGGCGGGGGTAGGCAGGGGGTGAAGGAGGGCGGGCAGGAGGGAGGGAGAGAGTCAGGGAGGGAGAGAGAGGAGTGAGTGAGCGAGGGAGGAAGTGAGCGACAAAGTGAGTGGGGGAGTGAGTGAGGCAAACTTTGTTGCAACGCGGCGAAAGTGTTGGCCAAAACGAGGCCAAACGAAGACTGATGCGTCCGAAACGCTTTAAAAACAATTTTCCGAATGCAGTGGTAGGGACTGCGCGCGTTTTGAGTCGCGGCGGATGCCTGGCAAACTTTGTTGCAACGCGGCGAAAGTGTTGGCCAAAACGAGGCCAAACGAAGACTGATGCGTCCAAAACGCTTTAAAAACAATTTTCCGAATGCAGTGGTAGGGACTGCGCGCGTTTTGAGTCGCGGCGGATGCCTTGGCAAACTTTGTTGCAGCGCGGCGAAAGTGTTGGCCAAAACGAGGCCAAACGAAGACTGATGCGTCCGACACGCTCTTAAATCAATTTTCCGAATACAGTGGTAGGGACTGCGCGGGTTTTGAGTCGCGGCGGATGCCTTGGCAAACTTTGTTGTAACGACGCGAAAGTGTTGGCAAAAACAAGGCCAAACGAAGACTGATGCGTCCGAAACGCTTTAAAAACAATTTTCCGAATACAGTGGTAGGGAATGCGCGGGTTTTGAGTCGCGGCGGATGCCTTGGCAAACTTTGTTGTAACGACGCGAAAGTGTTGGCAAAAACAAGGCGAAACGAAGACTGATGCGTCCGAAACGCTTTAACAACAATTTTCCGAATGCAGTGGTAGGGAATGCGCGGGTTTTGAGTCGCGGCGGATGCCTTGGCAAACTTTGTTGTAACGACGCGAAAGTGTTGGCAAAAACAAGGCGAAACGAAGACTGATGCGTCCGAAACGCTTTAACAACAATTTTCCGAATGCAGTGGTAGGGACTGCGCGCGTTTTGAGTCGCGGCGGATGCCTTGGCAAACTTGGTTGAAGCGCCGCGAAAGTGTTGGCAAAAACAAGGCCAAACAAAGACTGATGCGTCCGAAACGCTTTAAAAACAATTTTCCGAATGCAGTGGTAGGGACTGCGCGCGTTTTGAGTCGCGGCGGATGCCTTGGCAAACTTTGTTGAAGCGCCGCGAAAGTGTTGGCAAAATCAAGGCCAAACGAAGACTGATACGCACCTATCTTTGCATTCGGAAACTTGTCTTGATAGCCTTACGGCCAAATTCTGCGATGTTTCTTTTCTGTTTACCAATACAATCAATACAAACTGCTGTGAGTGAGAGAGAGAGAGAGAGAGAGAGAGAGAGAGAGAGAGGGAGAGAGAGAGAGACAGAGGGAGAGAGAGAGAGAGAGAGAGAGGGAGAGAGAGAGAGAGAGAGTGCGAGGGAGCGAGGCAGGGAGTGAGGGAGGGAGGGACGCGGGAGCCTGCGAGACTCGAGTTTGATGTCGTTCTTGAGATCTTCCAAGCAAACAGTCCCTGAGTGCAGAGTGGAACTTTTGCACAAGCAGTCCAAGTTGTTGCCATCGCAGACAGAGTCTTGGCCCTGGCAGTGTTTGAAAGCAAGGAAGTGTGCGCATGACTGCGAGGGCGCAGTGAGAGGATCAGAGCGCATTCTGTCACGGAAGAGCGAAAAAACTATATGTCTCGCTGACTCTTCCGTCTGACGTGGGCAAAAGTCTTGACCAGGATGGGCTATGATGACACGCCAGACATGCTGCGGCCCCAGTGTGTGTAAGAGCAAAGGGAGAGAACTCCCGACTGTAATGAATTCCTGCGTCATGCGAGGGCATCTGACACCTCCCGACTGTAATAGATTCCCTGAGTTATACGAGGGCGTGGTTGATGAAGTGGCCATTTGTTTCCAAGACGCAACCGGACTGGAGACCACGAGTAATCAGCTCATGGATAAAGACCCGGAGACCACTAGAATACACCAGAATGTTCGGCGGTGCCCGGTGCCGGGACATTTCAGGAGCGCAAAGCCTCGCAAAAACCGTGGTCCTGCAAATCCGTGCTTTAGATTAATAATTCTATGCTCCCACAGCGGTTTTGAAGGACCCCAGGTGTCACCTTGCAGTTCTGGTCTGCCGTGGTCCTGCGCGGTCCTGCGGTAGTGGTTTCTGCAATGAGAGCAGGTCCAGATAGGTAGAGGTTGGGTCCTGCTCCGTTCCTGCGCAGCGTTTCGCAGGCTTAAACAGTGGATGCTGCGTATCATGTCATGAAGAATCCTGTCAAAGCAGCGTCTAAAGCCCAGGGTTTGTCGGTAGTCATTCTGCCAACGGGGCCCTCCAAACCAGAGACTTCCTCAGTTCTCGGGAGCAGCACAGGATGACATGTTGGACGTCGTAGGCCAAGAGATCGTCAACATGTTCTGGTCTTGAAGCCATAGCCTGCTGTTAATTGGTGAGTACCGTGCATGCGAAGCAGGCATTTTGCCGAAGCCATGTTCCTTTTGCCCGCAAAACGTCGTCGTTTGCAGGGCAAGCAGAGCCCGCCCGAGGGGGCAAACACCAGGGAAGCACGGACGCAGGTGCAGACCTTGGTCCGAGATGCGTGGGTGGCGAGGAGAATGGTCGAGGAAGGCTCACATGGGCACGCGCGGCGTAACATCTTGCGTGTGGAGTTTAGTAATGTGGAGCAGAGAGCTCCATTGCTAGAGGCCATGTGGGGCCGAATTCCCGTGCATCTCATGGCAGCGGCCAGGGCTGTTTTGGCCGCTTGGCGTACAGAACAGCCTATAGTGATGAACGAGCAGCCGCTGCCTTCCTATCGAGGTTCTGGCACAATGTTCAGATACAGTGGTTCCTGGTCCAAGATCCCAGATGTCAGGGCCAGCGCAATGCTGGCAGAAGGCGACGCAAGGATTGCCGATGTGTGTCGCCTCTTGCAGGACAATGCCGATGTTGCAGCCCTTTGGAGAGATTTCCAACGTTTTGCCGAGCAGCTACGGCAAAGCAGCAAGATGGATCGGTTGACTTTGGCGTGTGAGCTGCACACAGCTGTGAGTCTGGACACGCTGACGCCCAGCATCCACTTCCATCTCATGTTTGACTCCAGATGCTTGGCGCCGGCGCAGTTATTCTGAACTTTTGTCCAGATCCAAGTTCTGAATTCTTCGTCATACGTCCCCTTGTGTTTTGAAATCTTGATGGAGCGTGAAAATTTCAGCCACATGCAACAGGACTTGTCGTCAACAGTGTTCCTGGTAGGCCAGATGATCCCCCATGCCCCTTTTGCTCTTGATGTAGCAACAAGGACAGACGGTGACGCTGCCGAAGCCCAGTCTGTTGTTTCGTGGCGCCGTTCCGCATCAGTCTGTGGAGTGCAAGCAAGCCCGTGGGAAAGCTTGCCGAAAGGCCTACGACCAGGGGCACTACTACCTGCAGGTGCCAAAGACTGGCTCCATTCATATGACGACGACAGCAGCAGCCTTCACCACCTTCCCTGTTGCTCCGGATTGGATCACCAACTTATGGCAGGCCTGTAAAATCACGGAGCAGGTTGCGGAGCAGGAGTATTTGCGCTGCAAGAAACACGTGAAAGCCTACTTAGACAACATGAAGTTCCATGCCCAATGCGTGCAGACACAGGTCGTCAAAGCGAGGAAGGCGCAAGATCTCCAGGAGCTTCAGCCCCTCATGAAAAAGGCCGTCGTGATCGAGCAAGTCCAGCGTGACTTCCTTCCACAATTTACCCGACCCATGTTCAGAAGGAGCTTTTTGGTACTAAGTGGACCCACGCGCCTTGGCAAAACAATCTTTGCCCGCAGTCTCTTCGGTCATCGCGAGACACTAGAACTCAACTGCTGTGGAGTGAGTCAACCTGATTTGCGTGCCTTTGACAATTTGCTGCATCGAGCCATCTTGTATGACGAAGCTTCGACGGCTATGGTGCTCAGCAACCGTCGCCTTTTCCAGGGATCTACAGAAGAGGTCACGCTCGCTCATTCTGGAACAAACATGTTCACCTACAGTGTGTACGTCTACAACGTCGCCATGATCCTGACATCGAACTCTTGGCTACGTGAGCTGGAGGAATTGCCGAGAGAGGAGCGCGAGTGGCTCGAAGGTAATTCAATTTGTATAAATTGCACGCAGCCGCTTTATGAGACGTAACAGCCAAGACACGAGAAAGCTCTGACCGTTCCGGAGATGTTAGAGGCTTCTGAAGCCCGCGAGCCAATCCGAAGCGCGGAGAACTGCAAGGTCCGAGCTCTCAAGGAACAGCCGGTAGCTGCGAGCCCTTCAACCCCAATCTCCAAGCCCTAACAGCGGTCAAGCTCCATGGAGCACACCTCGGAACAGCCGGTAGCCCCGAGCCCTTAAACTCGAAGCCCTAACACCGGTCAAGGTCCACGGAGTCACCTGCAGCTTGATGGACGTGGCCTCGGAAGCGTCATGTAAAGTATGACGAGTTCCGAACAACAGAGAGTGATGGTTCCAGACATTGTGTGTATATGTGGAGAGAGAGAGAGACAGAGAGAGAGAGAGAGAGAGAGATAGATAGATAGATAGATAGATAGATAAATAGTGCGCGCGTGTATGTGGGTAGGTGTGTATGTGCGTGTGTGCGTGTGTGTGTTTATTGGGAGTTCTCTCACAGTATTCTTTTCCGTGAAATGCTGTCAACTAGACGGGTGCATACATGTTCCGTCTGCTTTGTTTTGGTTCCCTCCAAGTCCTAAATCATGCATCGTCTTGCAGATACGCTTTTCTCTAAATGTTTGGCCGTCAAAGGCTAGAGGAGTGCATACATGTTCCGTCTGCTTTGTTTTGGTTCACTCCAAGTCCTGGATTATGCATCGTCTTGCAGATACGTACCGGAAAACATGCATCGTCTTGCAGATACGCTTTTCTCTAAATGTTCGGCCGTCAAAGGCTAGAGGAGTGCATGCATTTACCGTCCGATGGGTTTGGTTCACTCCAAGCCCTAAATTATGCATCGTCTTGCAGATACGTACCGGAAAACATGCATCGTCTTGCAGATACGCATTTCTCTAAATGTTTGGCCGTCAAAGGCTAGAGGAGTGCATGCATTTTCCGTCTGATTTGTTTTGGTTCACTCCAAGTCCTAAAGAATGCATCGTCTTGCAGATATGGTGTCAGGTCTCGTGCTGTGTAAACGGTTTGTACATGCAGCAGATCCAAGCTTCCACGCGCCGCTGCAGGTCTGT